>JAOSLQ010041016.1:0-14691 GCA_025629905.1 Lorius lory
CTTCTCTGGGCACCCTGTGCCAGCGCCTCAGCACCCTCACAGGGAAGAGCTTCTGCCTAAGAGCTCAGCTCAGCCTCAGCCCAGCCTGGATATCCATGCATATTAAAATACATACACACCCGTTCACATGAAATACGGCCCGGTGAAGCCCTCTTGCCATGAGAAGCAGTGTCCCCACGTCCACTTTTGGGAGGGTATGGACTGAAAGGACAACAACTTCTTCTTCCATAGCCCCTTTTGTTCAAGAAGTCAAGGTTGGGACCCAAGGGCTCAGTCTGAAGCACATGGATGCAAGTTAAAACTGAAGTGGTTTCCACCTTAGCAAGGGACCCAGAAAGCCAGAGAAGCTTTGGATAAAAGGCACATATCACTTCTCTGTTCTGGTAATTGCAAGCAATTACTTGGAACAACCTTTGCTGAAAGGTTACTTATCCACTGATGTGACTATATCCAGGGACAGACTAGGGGAATCAAATGGCATCTCCTGACTCTCCCATCCGTTTTCCTTTTCTTTCAGCACCCACATCACTGTGTGGTTATCTGCTTTGATCATTTACTTTTTTTACTGTGTAATCACCAAAACCAATTTTTACGCACTAGGACTATTAGGCATGCTTGTAAAGTGATTTCCGACCCCCAAGAGACTGTGCAATTGGATACCTTGTGTGCTAGCCCATGAATTTTATCTACTTTAACATACACAAGGGCCTGAGGCCTTGAGGAAATTAGCAATCAAAACAAATTTTGCTGAGGTTTAAAAGATGAATTATTTTAATGGCACTGAACTTAGGCTGGATTCTGGTTTGGAGACAGCTCTCTGCATAATCAGGCAGAACGTCTCAAATCAAAAAGGGTGTGACCAAGCTTCATCTCAATTGTCTCATAGTTTTCCGTCTCCTTTCCTTGCATTGCTGATTAACAAGATTATTTATGTCCAAGCACAAGTTCAGTCTCTTTTCCTTATCCAGAAGCTTGTTCTTTCCATGAGTCCCAGAGAAAAATCAAAGTTAGTGGATTAAAAATAGAAGGAAAAGAATCGCTATCTCCGATGACTTTTTCTTCTGGCACTTCCAGAGCTATTCCTTGTTTTGTTTGCTTTGCTTTATTTCTTGTCTTTTTGTCTCCCTCTCCACAGCAGCAAACTGCAAAGGTCAGACACTACCACGACACATATGCCTTTTGCAGCAAGAGCTGCTCTGCAGTACTTGGCAGACAGGAAAACCAGACGGCTCCGTAAGTGAGGTCAGAATCCAGCCTTGGGAAGATCACCACCAAGCACTACAGTGTGAGCAGGACACGGGAACCCTGAGTCATAGTCTGAGTGCAAGGGAACAGGCGCCTCTCCCATATGGGCTTCAGATGAACAACAACAAGGGAAGGTTCACATCAATGAATGAATAAAAAGGAATGGGTAATTGAGAATAAGAGTGGGTTTTACACCTGGCTTCTGCACGGAAGCAAGTCATAGAATCCTAGAATAGTTAGGGTTGGAAAGGACCTTAAGATCATCTAGTTCCAACCCCCCTGCCATGGGTAGGGACACCTCACACTAAACCGTATCACCAAAGGCTTCATCCAACCTGGCCTGGATCTGGCTGAGTCTGCAGAAAGATTCTGTCACAGAAATGATGCAGCAGGAGGCATCAACAGGTTAATGACAGAGAATCCCAAAGCACTGCTACCTTCTTTGCCAGTTTCAGACACTTCCTTGTTGAACTCCTTCAACGCTTATAACATCCGCAGAGTTTTGCTCTCAGCCCAGACTGAACGGCATTGTGTAACAGAGCAGTTTGGTATCACAGAGAATAGTGTGGTGGAAGAGATAAACATGAAAGGAGCTACGAGCTAGGAAAGAGGCTTTGATATCCAGCAGGTTCTCAATTTTTTCTGAGCCAGAAATACTTAATAAGAGGAAATACATTTGCAAAAAGCACTGTTACCCAGTGCTCCCCACTCTGCATGATTATCTGAAGCAAATCATTGTCATTGATGAATTCAGACAGTGAAGATTGAATGCACTTAAATACACCATGTGAGAGCCATAGAAAGAGTTGAAGCAATGTTTGACTGGAGGAAATAGTCTCTAACGTATCTTTAAATCTAGTTCTCCACCACAACTGTCATTTATCTTTGAGGTTCAGTGGCGTATGTGAAACTAGTTAGAGGATTCCCTCCAAGTCCCTCGTAGAAATAGAAGCTGTGTTAGGGTTTTTTTAAAACATCACTACAAGTCTTGAGCTTGTCTCAGCTTTCAGCAGAGCTCCATATGGCTCAATACTCCCACAGCTGCCAAGCAAAATACATTCAGCAAATCCACTCGAACTTTGCATCAAAATGACTAGAACTTGGAAGCCTATGAGTAGTGCCTATGAAGGCTCATGTTCAAAAGGCAGCACAAAATACCCTACAGAAGCTTTAGCAGTTGCGTATACATGAGAGATGCTAAAAGTATATTAAATATCTCCAATTCACTGAACCAAGAGCAAAGAGGCAAACCAGGGCTAAGCCACCTGAGACTACGAAGCTTATGTTGGAACAGAGCTGAAATCCATCATTTTCTCTCCAGGAACCTTCCTTTTCAGAAGCCTCCAACACTTATTTTTCTAATTAAATATGCACCGTATCACTAGTCTCATGCTCACGTGCCTTGGAAACATTCAACTCTTCTTCTGAAGACTTCAGAATCTGCAGGGTACAAAACTGCTAAAACAGAAAAATTCAAGAAAAATTCAAGCAGGAAGAAGGTGGATCCTAAATGCAGAAACTGTGGGAGCACAAGACTAAGATATACAACAGACATCACAGATATCTTGCTCATTACGTATCGTTGTTAGTGGAAGCAAGGAAGTAGACAGACAGCTATACACCTTCCTTTTCTTGCTGTGGAATACACCTGTCCATCTAGATCCAAAGAGGCCCTGATGCCAGGCGAGATGCTGTCTGCCTCACCCTCACAGAAAGGCAAAGTCTTCCCTCAGGCATTTGGAAGGAATAAAGTACACTGAGTAGAAGGAGCAATTAGATACATCTGTTGAGTGTTGCCTCTCGCTTTGTGCTAAATGGGAAAACGCTGCTCGCATTTGTAAAGCTGTAACACTTGTCCCATTTCAAATGTCTTTTCTTTTGCCAAGTGAACTCTCAAAAATTAGATATTATTGTAGAAAGCACTGCCTAATGAGCCAGTGTCATTTAGAATATTCAGATTTATATTACTACCATCCAGTTTCAAGCCCTAAAAATGCCATTAATAGGCTTCAGAAATACATGGGATGGTCACAAGGACAATAGACCTGGGTTACAGCTGTTCTTGCAGCTGCCATAAGCTTCACATGCTCCAGAAATGACAGTGATTGATAGTCAAATTACATTGCCAGTACTTTTCTGTGTCAGGCTCATTATTAGACACAATGCCTTGGTTGCTCTTGGGAATTTGCTTCATTTAGCTGTTCCCAAGATGAATCCTCCCATCCCCGTCAAGTAAGTTCACACAGTAGAATAAGATCACAAATACATACCAGAAATAAACACTTGATGCAGTATGAACAATACAACCAATAATATTTGATAACAAATGAAGAAAATATTATAAGATGCAACCACTTACTTAAAGAATCTATTTTAAGGGCTGCCAAACTTTTCATGAGTCACCTTTTTGCATTGCTGTGATTTCACCTTTTAAAGAAGACTTCTATTATATTCATAACATAATTAACAGTGGAATTTTTGGTAATCGGTTCTTACAGTCACACAAATATTCCAAATATCCTTAGTCAATGCTTCCTGTTTTACATAGAAATGAACCAAAATTCTGTTCCCACACCACCAGTCAAGACAAGGAACAAATACAGACTCCAGCCAAACTGAGCCTCAACATGCAGCAGCACACCTCAGAATCTGGTCAAAGAAATACAACATTTCCATAGACTCCTCCCTTCAGATTCTTCCATGTGTACAGTCCTAGAGACTGTGGTTGGTATTTACAGATCACTAGTTTCTGATTGTTTGTAACATTAGAAAAACATCACTATGCAGCTGTGAATAAATACAATGGAATAGCAAGCAGTGACACCTACAGAGATTTCCTGATTCAATATTTCCATTCTCAAGGATTCAGTCAACTGTTTAGTAATTCCTTCATTCTGTTTTTCTTGACTGGAATTAAGAAAACTAAGCTTTTGCTTAAGAAGACATCTTTAGAACTAAAGTCTCAGTTTTGTTGCTTCTTTTCCTCTTTGAGAACAGAGTTCAGAACAAGTTAACCCTGAAGAAGCAGCAATTTTCCCCAATCACCAAGTCTTTACAAGTATTTGGAGTTACAAAGCAAATGTTTGACAGAACCCATGGCATGTTTTTAGTTGCTTTAATGGTAAATGGCCATAGGAAAGTTACTCAAGTCTGGAGAAGTGACCTACAGTTGTTGCACTGCTCTGGAGCAGAAAGCCCAGCACTGCCATGCACACCACGAACTGTTCGAGCTTTCCTTTGTGATGATCAGGAAGTCTGGAACCTTTATTTCCCACACCAACAACACTGCCCAGGTGAGAAGCCTGTGTCAGAAGCTCAGAGTGGGAAGGCAGATGCTCCTGATCTCTCTGGGAAAAAAGCTAGTGGGCAGAAGAACTTGTAAAAGGACACAGCACTACCACAAGCCCTAGTTCAGTGAGGAAAATTACCTGATCCTATCTCTTCCTTTGCTCTATATCATCTAGCATTACGAACACGTTTGCCAGTGCTCTGCTTCCTCTACCTCAGGCTTTTTATGCCTGTAGCCAAAATGCAATTATAGCTGAGATACATGGCCAAGAAGACAAAAAGGTGAAAAAATAAGGAAAGGTCTCTGTTATATCTCTGCCCCAAGGAGGGGACCCACACAGGCTGCACTAACCTGACCTTAACAGTGACACTTCATACCACAGCAAGCAACATTTAAATAGAGTCATAATCTAGGAATACCATAGCACTTTGATCTGGACATGCACAAAAAGAAACAGATTAAAACAAAGCCAAAGGAATAACATTCCTCTGCTCTCCATTAGCAAAACTATAATTAGAGCTTTAGAAGTAGTCTGCTCTTCCTCACTTGGTAATTGCTGTTATCTTTGAACATCCTATTGAAATGTCTTCAAAAGTTTCCCTTTGCAGTGTGAATGCAAGCAAACTTTAAATGGAAACATAAAAGGGTCGAATTGCCCACCAAGTAAGCAACCTATGAGATTTTACCAAATACTTTTGAGCTGTGCAGGATGCAGATGTAGATGTATGTGGATTAATATGAGAAATTTCTAGATACAGCATCTGCAGTCACTTAAAACATTTCTTACACAGAAGACAGAACTCGAATTCAGTGTTATCATCCTTCATGCTGTATCTTTTCTTCCTTGCATCTTCTCCTGTTCCAAACACTCTCATTTTAAACACAGATGTTGCATTGGTATTATAGCAGGTAGCAAACAGAACTTGGAACACTTGCCCTTGCAGCTCTCAGTGCCTTGCTCACTGCCTCAGTAACTGTGCCACAGTTGGGAGAGGCAAAGGAAAGCAGCCCCTGGCACATGTGTGTTGAATCATGCTCACCACAGCTGGAGGTTTAAGCTAATTTAGCTATCCAAACCCCCTATCTCTCCCAAGACTCATAATTCAGACATATTTGAGCATCTTATTGCAAGGATGTGACAAGACCCTGGCATTAAGTCAGTATTTTAAAGGAAGTTGCAAGTTCACCAAACATCAAGGTGCTGTAACTTCTCTGTGAGAAGAGTGGTACAATTATTTTATGTAGACAAAATAGTATATTTCCCTCCATGGAAGTCAGACTTCCAAATGAGATCATTTTTTATTTGTTTACCCTATTTTACTTGAATCCACATTCAACAGGAGATTGTAGCATCAAAGGACTTTTTCCCTGACAAGTTCTAGGCAACTAGCTTGCCATGGACAACAATGAATCACCTAAAGCATACAGAGCATGTTCTCCTACAGATTACTCTTAGCAGCCAGATAACATGGGTCTGTTTTATCTAGTACTAGTTTCATTCCTCTGTATTTTTGCCACCAACCTGAATCAATGTTACATGGCACTACCTCCATTGCTGTCTCTCTGTGTGTACTAGTACTTCTGTGGAAGTCCAGTGCAGACGCCAGCTTCAGATCACTTTTACTCTTGGCAGCTTGCTCTCTTTCCATGTTTAGATTTAGTGACAAAATGAAGTTTTCCTCTACTTAAACGTTTTTCAAGACTCTACCACACTCAGGGAAGGGGAACAGAAAATCTGCTGTTTGTTTGAATGAAAGAGAAAAGATACTTCCACTTTAGAGGAAGAAACTATGGCTAAATCGGAACCAAACACCCCAGATACTGAATATGTTTCCATCAAACTGGTTGACGTCTCTGTCAGGTTACACATTACTAAACATTTGTTACCATCAGGACTGAGGAAAACAGAATGCCAGAAAAGCAATTTACAGAAAGGAAAGAAAAACAATCAACAGAAGAGAAACTCTTAACATGCTGCTGGTGGTTTGTGTCTCCCAGAGCAGCTCTGGATACATCTTGTCAAGCAAAATACAGCACAGAGGAATGCGAAGATGTACTGAAGGGACAGAGTGCTTGGGGAAGAAGGGGCTGCACAGGGTGGCTCCAGTGCCCTGTTCCATCAGTTCTTGCTGGGAGCCAGTAGCTGTTCTGGGTTCTACTCTACTGCAGACAGCGCTAGAAGGTAGGAACACCCAAGTGAGCTTTAAAGGAGGACATGATTCTATGATTAGTATCAATGCCCTACTGTATCACAGAACAATGATCCCTGTTGGAACGCAACCTCAGAAGGCAGTCTGTAAGCTGTTACAAACACCTTACAGATCTGGCCTTTCTCAAAAAGTATGAGCTAAGTGAGAATTTATTCCATGAAACACTTTTATAGCACATAAACATCAGTCAGAAGTGTCTGGATGTTGGCCAATTGAAGCAGAGCAAGCTTGGCTTCTGAGAAACAGGATAGGAAGCACAGTGCTATCAAGTATCAAATGCACTCAGCACAGTCAAGCACTAGGCAGAGGATGTGCATGCTGCCAACCCAAGACTTGAGAGCTTTCAATGATAAAAACATCTGAAAATTAATGTGAAGTTTGCAGGTAAAGGTCAGGAATAAAATGCCATAAGATTCAAAGCATCAAGTAAGGAAGAAAGAGCCCAGTGTTTCTTTCCCAAGTGCTTTTTGGCCTCCCAGAGCACTAGACCAGATTTTTAATGTCTGTAAGTGGCAATTTTGTGCATACAAAGGCTTAGACAGTCATTCCAGAGAGCTCTGGAAAACCTGCCAAGTTTCATGTCTGGAGATTTTTGAAAACTCAGTGGCTGTAGAATGATCTTCACAGATGTTCTGCATCTCTTTTTCTCCATGACAATCAAGTACATTACTCTTTGAAGATGCACAGATTCTAGATGCTCCATCCCTGGCAGTGTTCAAGGCCAGGTTGGACAGAGCCTTGGGTGACATGGTTTAGTGCGAGGTGTCCCTGCCCATGGCAGGGGGGTTGGAACTAGACGATCTTAAGGTTCTTTCCCACCCTAACTATTCTATGATTCTATGATTGTGTGATTCCATCATTTGGATCCATCTCATCCAAATCCTATGGAAGCCAACGTATTTTTTTATTTCTTTTCTAACTTGTGGGATGTGGCTTACGCTCAGCTTCAGTGGCTCACGAGGATTTCAATTATTTTTATACTTCGAAAAATAAGCCCAGTCACAAGTAGTGGCACCCCCTTTAAACCTGAATTTTCACAGATGTTGAATGAGTAGGGCCTATCTGCAGTTTAACTCTCACAGGTGCAGAGAGTGATAGCAATGGCATGTATTTCTGAAGAACTTTACTCTATATCAGCTAGAGATAACTTATCAGAATAAACAATGATGGGGCAAAGTTTCCATCTAGCAAGTTCATGACATCTTATAAAGCAGCAAACTTTATTTTTCACTTCTGCACTGTTGTGCAATAGTTTTAACAAATTTCTTAGAGAATCGCAGTTCATAGTATAACACAGGAAGGAAAGAAGGAAGCAAGCAAGCAAGCAAGGAAGGAATGCAAGAGGGAAGATGGTGTTGATATTGTAATGTCTTTCTGCAGAATGAGTGGTGATTAAAATGTACTAGCCAAGGGTTTTCTTAGCCCTTTATCAGTTTGATATACATATGGGCAATGGTGGAGGATTAGGACAGGTTGTAATGAAACATGGTTTAATTTATCCACTTTTGTTATGGCATCAGTGCTCTAAATGTAGTAATCTTTATTAAAAATTAGTACTGTTATTTGATATTTTAACTGGAGAAATAGCTACATGTTCCAGTTTAGCTACATGCTTTAAAAGCTTAAAATAAGTCAAACTTGTCACAACACCTAAAACTAGATATATATGCTTAGCTGCGCAGTTGCATTAATGTCAATAATGTGTTTATAGTGCACACATTTAGACATGATCATAACTTAGTGCAAGATTCAGGCTTATGTTGGAGAAGTAATAATTTATTTTTTTACTTTTACTACTACTTTAAGTTATAAGAGAGGGTAAGGGGAAGTTTGAAAGGTCATACTCTATGCATGCTAAGCCCTATTACGTACTGCAAAGCCCAGTCATGATTGCCATTACATTTGTGGAAATACCTGAAAGAAACTATGGAGAGATTTGGGTAGAAGGACTTCAGGCATTTACAGAAGTTCCCTGTGTTGGCGTTATGAGAGGTGAGTGAGTTGAACTTCTCCCACAGTGCTTAACTTATTCCTTACAACCTTCAGGCATTGACTTATGCAATTCAGCATTGTTTGTTGTGATCATGTTGCAAGTTCTTTGATAACTGGTATTCTTCCTGAAATCCAAATCCTTCAGGCAGGTAAATCTGTGAGAATTTCTCTTGGTAGTCCTTTGTGCTTATAGGGGAGGAGGGAATTAAAAATTGTGGCTGAGTACAACCCTAAAGGTCAAGCCAGCAGAACACATAACATGAGAAACAACACTCTCATTTAAAAAAGGAAAATTCATTATAAATACTTCTACTTTCAGACTTTTCTTTCTCTAGACCTGACTTTTTTTCCTAACTGGTTTACTTCCTGAATCAGTTACTTTGGTTTTAGCTTGGGGCAAAGGTTTGGCAACTGTTTCCACATATTTTTATTTTAATTAGATCATCCCTGATTTTTATATTCTTTATTAAAAGAGTATTTGAAAACTGCAAATTCTGAAAGGCCTACTTTTCTGGTCAGTACAGAGTGCCCTCACATTAGATTGCTCTTAATAGAAATTAATTGTATCATGCCTATAGACCTTGGAGCAATTTTGTAGGTATTAGATTCTTAGACATCTCTGGTGTTTTATTATTGATTAAAGAATGAGAGGAAATCGTGTGGCTTAAGACCTTGTGCTGGGATTTATGAATTACTTCTTTTCCTGTGTGACCCTTGGCAGGTCATTGAGTCTGTCTTTCAGTTTCCCATCCGTGAAGCAGGGAATAATGATGATTTTCTGCTGCTGCTCTTTGTCCATCATGCCTGCTTAAGTAATTCACTCTTTGGAACAGGTCTTGTTACTTGCTAGTGCAAAGAAATCTCATTCTGAGTTAGGATCTGGAGCTGTAATACAAATAATTAATATCAACATTAAACAGTCAAAGGTATTACATCCAAGATGCATTTGGCCTGAGGCCACATAGTTCTTAAAATGATGGATTTTTAATTGATTATTTGGAATGAGGCTTTTTCTCAGACTAGCTAAATCGCTTAAGACCCACGCATGCTGGCTATATTTAGAGGCGAGGAGGTGGCAGAATAATTCTTAAAGTGCTCTGTTTCTAATAACCCAGGTGAGTGACAATCTGTGAGTGCTGCATCTTTTAAACCAAACATGACTCACAGCCCCTAGGCAGCAAGCATGTGCAGGTTAGAAATTGTATTGAACTGTCCACATTCAAGAACCAGTGAAATACAGCCATAACCATAAACATTTAATTTAATAATTTCAGGTTAGTACAAGAGTATAAACATACTAATGGCTTGGCATCTATAACAGCAAAATGCAAAAAGGCTGTGTAAAGTCTATGGGGGGTTTCAAGGTGAGTCTGGAGTAAACAAGGCGATATTTTCATCCCAAAGCATACCTTGATGCTTTCAGAAAGCAGAAATGTACCTGGAGTATCAGGCATTGTTATGAATTCTGCAGAAACTATATCTTTACAAGAATAAGATTATACCTAGTGTCCAAATCAAAGGCAAAATGTAAATGGCCTTCTAAATGCATTGATATTTAATTCCTATTGAAACAGACCCCCACACAAATGGCTGTTTCCTAGGCATTTCTTGTCCCAAACGATTACTAGCACCCATGAATGATCTTGTTCTCTCAGAAAGAGTACATGGTGAAATCAAGTTAGAAACTGCCAGGGAGGTGCAAGAGAGGAGTGAATACCACCCGTTTCACATCTTTGACAAAAGCTAAAAATAAGCGGCAAAACAAGGAGAAGCTGGTTTCCCAGTGGGAGAAGGATCCCTCTGTCTTCTTGAAAAATGCTTTATGTCACTTGTGCTCCAGGGGACAGCAGGCCCAAGTGGTTCTTGTTTTGTGTCCTAAGCTTGTCACTGACCTTGGCACCCAGCCACATAGCACTGTTTTCTGTGAGATTACCCAAGGCAAGCTTATCTCTGGGAATCTAAGACAGTATTACCAAGAACTCCCTGTGGTGCAACAACTTTCTGTCATTGCAAGCTGCAAAGTTGAAGGCATGCTTTGGTCTTGACTGCAATAACAAAGCTTGCCAGGCTCTGAAACAGCTGCATCTTTGTTCCAGCACATTAAAGAAGTTAACAGCTGCATGAGAAATAAAGGCAGTTCTAACTATTTGCCTTCTTAAGGAGGTTTCATTAGAAATTAGATATGGCCCTTCTTCCCCCAAATTACTGATTCTTTTTCAATAGTTCCCATGTTTCATTTCCAAGAATTTGCATTCATAGAGCATGAAGTAACGTGTAGTTTGCCAGTTTATGCAATACATGTAACAACACTGAAAACAAGTTAGGTCAAAGACACAAGGCTTTGGTTCAGAATTTCCTTGCCTCTTGCTTCCTTTAGAGCGAACACAGTATTGATTTTATATTTGTCTCCCAGTTCTGTTTCTCAGAACCCAGTTCTTGAACCCTGTGGCAGGAGAAAGCTAGGCATAATACCTGCTTAACAGCAAGTGCACACCCAGCTTGGTTACTGCTAATGAAATTTCCTCATGTCAAAAAATCAGGTAAATGTTACTCAGTGGTTTTGCACCAGACTAGAATCATAGAATCATAGAATAGTTAGGGTTGGAAAGGACCTTAAGATCACCTAGTTCCAACCCCGCTGCCATGGGCAGGGACACCTCACACTAAACCATATCACCCAAGGCTTCGTCCAACCTGGCCTTGAACATTGCCAGGGTTGGAGCATTCACAACCTCCCTAGGCAACCTGTTCCAGTGCCTCACCACCCTAACAGTAAAGAATTTCTTCCTTATATACAATTTAAACCTCTGCTGTTTAAGTTTTAACCCATTACCTCTTGTCCTGTCACTACAGTCCCTAATGAATAGTCCCTCACCAGCATCCCTATGGACTAGGAAACTGTGCATTTTAAAACACCTTCTTCATAAGGACTGGAAGGAGCCTGATAGGCCTGGAAAATTAAGACCCAGCACCCATAGCAAGAAATTGGTATTGGAAGCTGTTCAGTGTACTCCCGCCTATCTGCAAACACGCTTTCAACTCTGGCCCACTTTACTGGGTGGTGGCTCTTATAATCCTTTGTCTCTTTAAGATTATGTGTGTAAATAACTGTATAATATTTATGTATAATCTCTTCCATCAAGGTAAATAGGTTGCCAAGCTCTGAAAGTACCAGAGTGTACCAGATATAAGGTTCATTTGGTTTCTGGGGGTGCTGTATAAGCGAAGATCAGCTTAATAAAAGCATGGGAAGACTGAGAATTAGTAATAGCTGCAGTGTGTAGTGCTTTACGTAATATCTCTTTTACTGGCAGTATGTCATTCAGGTTATTGCCCAAGATTCAGATTCTGTTTGACTTTCAGAAGTTCCTTTACTTCCACACCACTACAGTTAGCTATTTGTTTGCGGCTAATCAAATTAACCTACTCTTTGTCGGGTTCAGCTGGTTAGTTTACAGCTGCTGAATCATAGAATCATAGAATAGTTAGGGTTGGAAAGGACCTTAAGATCATCTAATCCCAACCCCCCTGCCATAGGCAGGGATGTGAATATCTGAAGTATAAAATTCAACATCTTTTCCAAACATTTTTTCCTCAAAATTATTAATTCAATATATAACTTTAATTGTCTGTCTAAATATCCAGTTACTTTTTATAATTTTTCATGTTCCTGGCTTCCAATAGAAATGAATTTCAGAGTTCAGTTATATGCTGGGTATTGTTTTTTCAGGGTTAGGTTTTATTCTTCCTAATGGCATTGAATTGAATTGGTCTTCTGATTCTGTGTGAAGAAACAGTGAGCAAATAAGCTCCCTATATCTTAGGTACTGATACACACTTTCAGGACTATCCATTTTATAAAGGACAGTCGTACTATCCTTCTTTAAATAAGAGACAACAGTTTCAGGGATAGATGCAGTGACTAGCAGATGAATCATACTTACATTTCAAGTTAATATTCTAAGGTTTTTTTCTTCCTTAATATTTGCTACTGTCACAACCAGCTTCCAAGAAAGGCTTTCGATCTGCTGCCTGTGATACCCCACTTTAACTGCTATAGTGAACCCTTATCTTTCAACCACACTGGCTCCAAAGCCCAACAGAAAAACCAGAAGATTTCTAGTGACTGCAAAAATCCTATAGGTCTTGGTGAAGTGCAGTGTAAAGGGACACTTTTCTTTCTTTTTTCCCCCCTTCTACCTCAGCCTGTTAAGGTTTGGCGTTCTTTCCAGACTGCTTCAGTCCCTCTGTCCACAATTTAGTTTTATTTAGTTTTGGGGTTTTTTTATGTAGAAAAAGTATAATATGCAAAGTGATCTTTTCTTTTAAACCTGAGATTCTTTCAGTGTCTGTGTACCACCTTAAAGTTTCCACTTAATAGGCTGTTGCCCTGCACTGTATTTTCTGTTTCCTACAAGAACTAAGTTGCTTCATCTGCCTGCCCCCATGATAGAGGACTTTTCACCTGAAATCATATCCCATACAAACCATTAGTCTAATCAGTTCAACTCTCAAGGAAACTGATAAATGAACAGTAATCTAAACCCCAGCCTCCCTTCAAGTGCTAGCCTATGTCAAAGGGCTTTAGAGTTCATGCCGTTCTGTGTAATGAGTTCTGCCCTGGGAGGATGGAATAAATACAGCTTGATAGCTGATGAACATTTGAGATTCTTTCTCCTGAGCAGGATTGTGATTTTCCTGCATTTCAGTAAAATAACTTAAAAGCTAATTTAGTCAGTGTATTGGTGGTGGTCAGATGTGGGTGCTTGACCACTAAAAACTAAACTGGCAAGCTACACACTCCTTTCTCCTTAAAGTCACTTAAGAGACAGGGAAATTATTATCTAGAGTGAGCTGTCAACCTTTATGCCAGCTTTTCTCCTGATATGATTTATAAAGCAGCTAAGATAACCTCTGGGGTGGGGGAGCTTTGCAATGGAAATAGCAAGTAATTCTTCTCTAATGAACATAACACTGTCACAAGTTTAAAGTTCAAATCTGAGGTATGAAGGTTTGGGGGGAAAAAAGAGCCTGTAAAATACTAATGTGACAGCATATGTGTTCCTTGCCTGCAAAATGTATGAAACAGGAAAAACAGGCAAACTTTATTTTTCTAATGGGGTTTAAAATATTTTTCAGTCTTTATTAGACAGAAGGTCCTCAATGCTGGTTGGGTTTTGATGCCTTTTTGGTTTTTTTTTATTATTTTTGCTTCACACTCTCCTCAATTGAGATGAGGCATTTTTCTCAGCACAAGTTGTGCGCCCTTTTTTCCTTCAGCACTGCAAAATGTACTGTCACAATTGGCACTCATTAAATAAGCCTTCGTTGGTAGCTGCAGCCAACAGGCAGAAGGCTGAATGGACTACAGGAATTTAAAATCCTAGAGGAGGCTTGTCCTGACCAGAATTTAGAAATACCAAATGAGGATTTATTGGAGAACTCATTTCTTGTCACTCCGTTAAAAAAAAACCTTCACACCAAAAACCAAGGAAAAGAAGAATCCCATTACTATCCGGCAGCTTTCACTGGTATCTAACTAACTTCAAAACTGCTTTAAAAATAAAACCAGATCTTTCCTAAAAACTGTTAAATGCAAACTGAAAACAACAAGAGAAATTAGAAAGTTGATAAATCAATGGCAATCAGGCTAACCTGCCCCTGAACTTATCCAGCATATTTCTTATGATGAGAGCTGTACGAATGCAATTTAGTCAGTGAACCATAGTATCTGCAAATTTGCTGAGGCTGATAGGCTTTCACTGGCTGGTCAGTATCTTTCTGTCTTGAGGCTACAGTTGCACTAGACCCTTGCTATCACCTGAAGTAAAAAGAGTAGAAAAGGATACTGAACTAAACCTTCACAAAGCTGTACAGGCACTTAGAATCATAGAATCATAGAATAGTTAGGGTTGGAAAGGACCTTAAGATCATCTAGTTCCAACCCCCCTGCCA
>JAOSLQ010041016.1:14791-40222 GCA_025629905.1 Lorius lory
ACTTGTTCCAACAGTTCCATGTCCTTTTTATGTTGAGGACACCAGAACTGCACACAATACTCCAAGTGAGGTCTCATAAGAGCAGAGTAGAGGGGCAGGATCACCTCCTTCGACCTGCTGGTCACGCTTCTTTTGATGCAGCCCAGAACACTGTTGGCTTTCTGGGCTGCAAGTGCACACTGAAGCCGGCTCATGTTCAGTTTCCCATCGACCAACACCCCCAAGTCCTTACTTACAGTAATTCTGCTTATTAGGCTCACTTTCTGAAGGTACATCTCACACTGAAGCTTTGCATTAGTAGGAAGCTCACATGTTGTACTAGCTTCTGGTTGTGCTGCCTGGTTGGAAATGATGTGGTGGTGTCTTGTGGAGTTCAAGAACTGTGTGTTGATCCAGTCACTCCCATCCAGATGCAGAAGGGTACAGTGTGCATATGGCAAACTCCCGCTTGGTGGAAACATGGAATTTTTTAGTGACACATCAGTAGAATGCTTATAACCTGGAAACAATATTGAATGTATCAGAAATCCAGAAAAAATACCTTCTATTGGTTTGGTACAGACTGTGTGAGTTGTACAGAAGGTGTTCACAGATGGTGGAAGTATATGCTACTGCCCTGCAGTTGCTTGCTGTGTAGTCCTGCCATGCTAAAGTTCTGTAACTAGCAGCAATATTAATAGCAATATTAATCTGATGCCATGTACTTTTCCTTTTTACACAAAAGGTGTATACTAGAGAGTTGTTGCATGGGTATTGGATAGCCTGAAGATTTAAAGAGTTAAAAAAGAGGAAGTGTAGAGTTAAGTTATACTTTCCAGAGTGACACATGATAGCAGCTCACTTTACTGTGTTGTGAAAAAACAGAAGATAGTCTAAACTACTTTCAAAAAAATCAAAAACATGTTTGGGCAGTTTTTTCTTATGGTTTACCTGCTTAAGTAACGCAGTGATGAGACAGATGGCAGATAAAAGAAAACTGGACCTTCAGGAAACCCCAACTTCTCTTCTGAATTTTTGAAAAGATAAAAAAAAAAAGTGGGAAAAAGGAAAATGAGCAGATCGTATCATTCTCCAGCTGTTTTCAAATGATAGACACTACCACAGCAGTAGCAGATTCATATTTACTCTGGGAACCTGATCTGATTGCATATGGGACCTACCTGACATTCAGGGAGCAGCAACCAGGTGGCAAGTAACCTGTCCCTCTGTGGCACAAAATGCACACTGTGTGGGGACAGTGTAGCTCAATATTTGTTCTGCAATAATGTGTCCTGAGATATGGTCACCACAGATTTGGATTAGGGTGTACAAAAGCTCGGTATCACAGCTGTTGAAAAAAATCAGGAAAACATTGGAAGTTCTTACTCTTTGCTTTTCAGCAAAGTTTGAATTTCCACAGGGGAAATAAAATCAGTAATTCCTGATAAATACAAAGCTTAGTATAAAAAAACATTAAAAGTAAAAAAAAATAAGCAGCCTCTCTCTTTTCCATTAGCAGGTGTCTGAAGTTTTTTGTCTCTTAGTGACACAGAGAGATGCTAAATGCAGTATTTTGCCACCATCATGGGATGATTTATCTATGAAATGTAATTTTTTTATGCAGCTGTTATACCTCAAGTGGTAAATAAGGCTTGCTTTGTGCTCCAAAACAATGCCACTTTAAATATACCGCTAGTTAAAGTAATACAGCCCATTGGTTGTTGTTACAGCCCTGTAAAATGGCATTCAGTCATGTAGTTGTCCCTGTATAGTGAGGGGAGTATATCTGCTGATTTTGTACTGCATTGAACACTGAAGGTTTTATTGGTGTTACGGTAACAGCTGGAAGAAAAAGGGCAACTAAAATGTTATGCTGAGAAAGGTCTTGAGTTCAGATAAGGCCCAAATAGAAAGACTGTGAGCAGCTTCAGGAACAAACAACTTTTTCCTGTGGACAAAGGTAATGGTAGCACATTATGGGGTGTATTAAATACCATTAACAATGACAAAAGTATGTCAAAACCATTTCACTGAGGCAGGAAAATGTAAGGTTTCTGGTAGTAGTATAAGGAGCCTTAACACTGAGCACATAAGAATTTCTCAGGATCCAACTCTTGTGCAGAATAAGACCATTTAATATTTACTCTCAGAAGTCAGTGTCTTCAAGTTACAAAGCTGCTTCTGAGGACTGAATTAGAGTCTGTACCATTGTAAAAAAATGATAAATATCTTGCAATGCTTGGAGTATAGTATTTGTTTTCTGATTTCAAACAGGCAATGAAAAACAATTCTTGCCAAGGGTTTCCAGTAAGGATTACAGCTGGGTAAGGCTTATTTTAATGCTTGATTTTGTAAAAATCACATTCAGTTAAATTAATTGCCATTTTGCAAGGCAGAACAACTTAAGAGAACATCTGCCTGGAAAAATTCTGTGGGTTCAGGACAGAAGATATTCTCCCCAAAAGATACACATCAACATAATGCTCAGTACCAACAATAAAAAGGCTTTAAAGTACATGCTCCATACATCAAGCCCGTGATCTGATTGTTACACTGATGGATATTCTGAAAAGGCTTATCTTTTTTCTCTCTCATGTTAAATTTGGAATGGCTTTGATTTAATCCTTATGTAAGTAGAGTCATTATTTAGGGTTTTAGTTTCTCCTCTGATCTTATTTAGGATTCTGTATTTTTGTATTTGGCCCTGCTGTTGATTTGCTAGGGAGCCACAACTTCTTTGTGTTATAATTGACCCATCTCTACTGTGGCAAATCACATTCCGTGCCTAGCTGACAGAAAAGTGCCAGACTTAATTAGCAACAATGTTTTCAAAAGTGATTAGTTAGAGACATCCTGTGAAAATTGAGGCTCTTGAAGACTATCAGGTTGAGCCTCTGGATATGCATTCACACTTAAAAATTCACAAATAAGTTGTTGAAAAACAGTTGGTGCTCTGATAAGATGCATTTTAAACACACTACTATATATCACAGCAAATATATTAATGGCTACTTTCATACACACATTCTGAAACCTCTTTCCCTTAGTCAATTCCAGAGACTTGAAATCCTACCTACTCTTAGTTCATTTATTCCGTTGCAGAGAAGGGCAAACTCCTCCATACCTAGTGAGGGTTACCTGCAAAATTCAGAGGTGAAACACACTATGGACTATGAGAAGAAAGAAGTTTTAAAACTTAAGATTCAAGCTGAGATCTGCTCAGGATTTTAGAAGTCCATGAAAACAAGCTTGTGTGACTGCCAAAATCTTGAAAAATACATATCACGATTTTGTCACCAAAGTGGAAGCAGGAGCCACTTGCACAGCACACACAAGTGCTATACAGATGTTTTCATGATGGATCTTTTGCTTGCTGACCTGATTTAGACTGGAGTCAACTCAACACAACACTGTAAACTTCTCTGGGTGATTAGAAAACATTCCTCTGAAGTATGTGAACAAACATGAGCTGCAAGCGCTGTGTTGGAGATTATCTTGTAAATGTAACATCTCTGCAGCAAGACTATGTAACTCTGCTATTTTTTTTCTTCCTCTAGCTGACTGAATATTAACATTTAGTTGCAATTATATTAAACATCTTCCTGCCATATTTATTTTTCTGGTCAGGAAGCATGATTTCTTTTTCTCTTGGAAGAAGCCAGACCAAGCTATGTCTGTAACTTGGTCTCAAGTTACATAGAGAGTTATAACTCTATATGTCTCAAGTTATGTCAAGTTATGCTCTGTCAACCATAAGTTAATCTAAGAACTGATCTGAATTCAGTGTTTATTTTGATGTAGTGAGGTACGGTAATCTGGGAGACATAAACTCATGGCCAATATTCTACAGAATGTGAACTTGAAATTGTGGAACCAAAAGTGCCTTCCTCGTCCCTTGAAACATTCACCAAATATGCTATATATGTGGCTGCATTTTAGTAACTATGTATTTCTCTGAAATCTCAGGTTTGTATGCCTTGGAAGGATTGTTGGATTTGTAGCACCTGCATCTTCAGAAGATTCCCTTTGCATAGAGCATAATGCATCCCCTCCTTGCTCCTAAGTGTGTGCCAAATGACAGCCAGCAACTACACACATTTTTGCTGGTTTTAGTGCTTCTGGCATCAGAAGCTCCTGGGACTCTGGATACTGAACACAGAGGAGGAAAACTCCATTTCCCAACTATCCCAGTGAGCCTGCAGTGTAGAGAGGGTTAAAAAAAAAAAATAAAATTATTCAACATCATAGATGTAGTCATTCAACTTTGTGTTTGTGGCAGCTTTGGAAGAAGACTCCATCATTTCTGGGTTCTCATTGGTGAAAGCACGCATGCTGATGTGTTCCAGATGTTCCAAAGTTCAACTGCTGGCCTGAGGATCCCAGCCCTGGTTGATGATTAAAGAGATGTAGGCTCTGGTTCATCTGTCACTCCTGACATGAAGGTAGTCAGCCAGCTGGCATCCATGGGAGTGGCAGGTAGCAAAGCAGGCAAGTCTTGCACGAATCTGGCCTGACATATGTGAATCTGCCAGATTATGACTAATCTGGACCCGAGTAATACAATTGCTCAATTTTTTAAAGAACTGGCATATTCTAAGAAAAACAAGTCCTCACCAGCTTCTGTTGGTTTACATCTTTACCTCTCTAACCCCTTCAAAAGGCAGCAAAACTGTAGAAAGGGACAATGAAGAAAAAGGTAGTGATAACAAAAAGGAGTCTGGGAACAGACTGAAGAGGAATAACAATACAGAAATATCAGTTCCTGCTTTCTGCAGAGGAATGAGTGTGCAGGTATACAAAAAGGTAAATAAAGGCCAGGTTAAATTGGAGACAAGTAAAAATAACAGCGGAGCAGAGGAATGGAGAGGGTGGGGTAGAAATTACAGCAAAACAAAAAAGGTGGAAAGTGGAAGGAAAAGTAGAAGCCAACCTGATTTCCTTAGCTTGGGGTTAGTAGTAGTCTGTAGCCCTACCTCTCTACTTCAGCCACTCTGTACTTTCCACACTCTGCAAAAAGTAAAGCTGAGTTTTACAGAAACTCTCATTTCACAGCAGTTATCCCAAGAGTAAGTCCATCTTGTGCTTTGAGATTATTAACGGCTCTCAATTTTTATTTAAAGACTATTCATAATCTAGCAAGGAAAAAAAGAGACTGAACACTTGTACAGGTCATCCGAACTTGTTTTTAAAATACTTGTCCTAAAGTCTTACTGTTCTCTCAAGTCTATCAGTGGTGTTTTGCTTTGGAAGGAGGACTGAAGGGACTGCATAGCACATAGAGAGATACCATGGTAGTGAAACCTAATTATAATCCTTACTAAAAGTGTAAGGTGCTGAAGTATCAGTTCCTTTTACATGTTCACAGACTGATTTCTTGGGCCACTTACACACTTTTCCTGTTACAACCTGAGGTCTTCCCTCAAAAATTGTTGCCCACTGTTACACCTGGGGAGGCAAGCATTTTGATAATATGGCTATGTCATTGTTGAACAGTACAGGCCGTGTGCTCCCCTTGTGCATCACTTGGCACATAGCCTTCTCCTTCACCATTCTAATTGGCCAGAGGAACTGGGTGAGGAAATTAGTGTCCCTTTGCTTTTATTTTCCTTTCAGGTCTTGGTGTGATAACCAAAAACTGGTTTGCATTCCTCCACCTTCATCTCTTCTGCCACGTATATAATTACTTGATGTACGTCTCACTAAGACATTTCGTATCTAAATCTTCAAAAAGTCTGTCAAAGAGAAAGCAACAGGGAGGAAAGCTGACAAACTCAAATGTAGGTTCAAGCCAATGTGTAGTATGAATGTGACAAAACTTTATTGATCTACAAACACTTATGTATCTAATTGTAAAATTTGGGCACCTAATACCAAATGTGTTTCATATTATTCCCTGTCTTTCTTTTTTGAGTTTAGCCTTTACTCCTGTAACAGTATCAATTATTTTTCAACACTGTATCTCATCCCGTTCTTTCTCATCTCTTTTTCAGTACTACCCTTTTGTCTGCTAAATCATCAAAGGTATTTTTGTTCTTTTACCTATTGTGGCAGAGTCTGTAAACACTCAGAAGCATCTCAGAAAGAGAATTTCTGAGTGTAAGCATTTGTGATGCATTTGCACTAAAAGCTTTGAATTGCTGCCTTTGATAAAGCTATTTGGTCTGATTATATTGTTTTGGAATCACGCATTCAAGTACACCTCTCTGAAAAAAAATGAATTTTTCAAAATTTAGTATATTGCATGTCTCAAAATGGAGGAGGATTGCTTTTAAATACCGTATAATCCCTATCCTGAAATTCACACACCAGCAGTTAAGATTGACATTTAAAGTCCAGTATTTCAACACCAACAACTCCTAATTTTAAAGATTTATCAAATATAAACAATAAGAATTATTCTAGGTTTAATTCTCTTAAATTGCTTCCAAGCATTTGAAGACTCTACGGACAGATACTGAACATGACAAGCACTCTGCATGAGTGCTGACTAGCAGGTGTAGCAGCCATTAATGGGTGTAGTGTGTTTTCTAAGCAGGAATTGAAAACAATATTTCCAAATAGAAATTTAGGTCTCATAGACTGGAATTTAGGTGGGAATAACTATATTTTTTAAGACTGAGTGATGCCCTTAAACTACCAAAAGTAGTCAAGAAAAAGTGTATTCGCATCATCAGAGGCCCAGAAGCACAGTCAGCTATGAAGTTACATGATGTATTCATGCAGCATTTGAGGCATGGGCAAACCTTCTTTCATAAGCCTTTGCAGTTGAAGACATCACTATCCAGGGACAGATATCACAGCACCCACCAACTGCATCAGTGGAACAGATTATGGGATCCATCTTTCATTTGTTTCAGTCAAAATCAGTCTGATTAAGCAGTAATTGAAGTTGAAAAAATTAATCCACTATGTTTAAGTTAATTATCAGGTTTTTTTCACCTGCCATGTTCAATGGCAACACATCTAGACAAATTAAATATGGATGTTGCCCCCACTTACATGTTAACAAAATGCGTTTCCTTACTCCCACATGTCATCAGAGCAAGCTACCCTCTGAGTGTATAATGTGTATTGATTTTCAAAAGCACCTTCTTGATGGAGCTGAGCACCCTCTACTGAGCATATCAGTGGGCCTTTAAAACCATGCTTCTACAATAATGATTCTTTAGCCATTTTTTATGGCAACATACTGATTTTACTCCCTACTAAGCTGATATCTCCTGTCCCTCTTCTTTTTTTTTATGTATTGATGGTTTTAAGGCAAGGAACTGAACTGCTTTTAATAAAAAGCATGCTTTGTTTGAAATGATAGTGAAATCACTTACAGCATGTAACAGACACTAATCTGTCTTGTCTCCACTAATAAATCAGTAGCATACATGCTGTTTTATCGTATCGAGAGACAACTCAAGGTACTTTATTATAAGCTGTGCAGTGGTTTAAAAAAGAAAACAACATCAAAACCCACAAACCAACATTTTTCCAAAGAGAAAATAAATGAATCCAAGGTTTTCTTGTCTTTTTGCTGTGTACAGTGTACTTAGGCTCTCCATTGCATCTCTTTGAAGGACTGTAGGCAGAGAGTACTAAATTGATTTAGGGACAGTATTTAGCACAGTATTAGTGAAGCTCATAGTCAGTCAGCTGAATTCAGTCGTATTGAAATCTGGAGGTAAGGGTGTCAGATTGATGTCTAAGTACATCCCATACCTTTCCTAAAAGCTTAGCTTTTGTGGGTTGATGTGAAGACTGGAGATGCTGAGCACTTCTGATAAGGCAAGCCATTCTTGCACTGAGACTCATATCTGGACCAAGGATTCTGCCCTTTGCTGAAGTTCCTATGTGCTACTGGACTGACATTTGGAAGCTAGCTTATTCGGTGTGCTGGGATACCACTCAGAAGTCATTACAGTACTTAAATGCAGGTGACATAGATGCCCTAACATAGTTGTGTTCCAGAGGAAAAGCAACATGTGGCTTCTCGCCTTTGAAGAATCATGTGGCTTCTGTATTAAATGTCAAGCATAAAAGAAATCTTAAAGAAGTAGCTGCACTTTGGAGATCACATCAGGATCCAGACTTGACCAGACCTGTTCAGACTCACAGACTCTGTTCAGAGATTCACCCCTAGAAAATAAATCCTGAAACCCTTAGCAAAAAACCCATTTATGTTTGAATCATGCTTGGTACAAAATGTCAACCTGCCTGTCTTTACTGGAAGAATAAGAGCTAATTTTGAAACAGTTCTACTGTACATATGCCCAGACTAGAAGTGTAACTTCAGTTTCATGCATTTAGGCAAATTGCTAACAATAGAGTACGTTGTGCACAGTACTCCAAACATCCCCTCATCAGTGCCAAGCAGTGTGGAAGGATCGCATTGCTTGACATGCTGGCAATGCTGATACCTTTCATAAAGACTAAAAACTCCATTAAAAATCAATTTTTAATGAGAAAATGTTGTCAATTAGAAGAAGCATTTTCATTTCTGACAGTTTCTCCCTCAATCAAGCCAAACAAGGTACTGTAGAAAAGGTCTCTAGGAACTCACACATTTTTCAGCTGTGGACATTCAAGCTTGCAGCTGAATAAATAAACTTATGTTATACTCCTGTACCAGTTTACAAGGTGGAAATATGAATGAACAGATGAGGGAAATAAAATAGGTTTCAAGAAAATATCTGAAACTTTCTGTTTTCAACTTTTATTCAGTCAACTGTGAGAATTTATATGGAAATTCAGATGATCTGAATTTCCTATGATTGTTGACCTATCCCATGAAAATTCATGAGATTCCAAATACTATTTTGTGGACAAAACTGAAAACCTTAAGGTATTCTTTTTCCCCTTGTAAAAGCATGCTCTGCTGGCTCTAACATTCGGATCCCATTTTCTGCCATTCTCCTACATCCAGTGTGCCTAACTGTGCTTTTCTCAGATAGTGCTTTTTCAGTCCTGTCTGTTGAAATCTACCTATTTTGTAAACATAATTAACTATTCATTGACATAGAGTCTTGAATTTGCTCTGCCCCAAATTCCGGGAGAACAGCCCTAATCTCTAGGTTACAAAGTTAGCTTCCTTACAGCTCATAAAGCTTTACACAATGTGTTACAGCTCCAGCAGGAGAGATTAAAAGACTATCTGGGCACTGCAGTGGTTGGAAAGCTCTTCAGTGAGGTGGGAGATCTACTGTCAATCCCCTGTCCTGATGAATATTGGCTTCTAAAGAAGATGCTAACATCTTTTTGTGGCTTCTCTGAAACCAGTTAAGTTGGATCAGGAACGAATTTACAGTAGAAACACTGCCATCACATAGTACTTATATATGTATTTTAGAATACTAACCACAGTCTGCTAAATGGACTTGAATATAAATGAACTGTTACTATGGGAGAATAGCTGAAATCATCTTGGATGTACAGATAATATTGTCTCAATTGTGAACCCTGCTTTAGAGTCTCATTTCAGTCTCTACCTAAAAATCTATATGTCAGAAGAAAATAACCTGAGTGCCATCTACAAACTATAACATGACACAAAAAAGCCATCTTTCTGTATGACAGAGCCACTTCTAATTTTCCCATTAGACCAAATGACATCATAAAGAATATCTGCCAACAACATGATGTAAAACCATACCATGCATAATGAAAAATAATTGCAATTCAATTACTCCTGAATTATAAAACCGTCAGCTAGGTGCAATAAGACAAATGCCTTAGAACATATGAAAAACTGCTTAGCATAGATAATTCTGTATGTTTGAACAAGATCTCCAAAATAAAACATGTGTGGTTTGAAGGAACAGGGGAATCATGCCAGATTAATTCTCAGTTATAGCAAAGGTTTGAGGATCACCAATTTTAAAACCATCCCCCTGAAAAGAAAATTCTAAAAGTAAATTAGCAAACCTTTCTCACTCGTACAGGGTATACCCAGTAACTGGGCAAGAAACTTCTTTTTCCCTCTATCATTTTTTTTGCTTAGATTCTGCTTTGGCAAAGTATTTACCGTTCGTGCTCAAAATCACATAATAGTTGAGGTTAGAAGGCACCTCCATTGATTGCCAAGTCCACCCCACCTGCTCAAAGCAGTGTCACCTAAGCAGGTTGCTCAGCACTGTGGGTTTTGAATACCTCCAAGGATGGATACTCCACATCCTCTCTGGGCAACCTTTTCAAGTGTTTGACAACTCCAGATTTTTTTACTTATGTTTGAATATTGTTCCCTGTGTTTCAGTTTGTGCCCATCGCCTCTTGTCCTGTGACTGGGCACCACTGAAAAAAGGCTGTCTCTCTGTCCTCTTTGCATACTTCTCTCAGATATTTATGTATATTGATAATATACTCCTGATCCCTCTCTTCTCCATGCTGAACAGTCCCAGGTCTCTCAGCCTCTGCCCACATGTGAGGTGCTTCAGTCCCCTCATCATCTTCATAGCTACTCACTGGACTCACTCCAGTATGTCCATGTCTTGTACTTTCTTCCACTTGTACTTGCTTAGGTACTGTGGAAAAGCTGTAGGAGTTCTGCTTCCTGTCAGTTCTGTGCTTTAGCCACACTCCCTGTTTGAATAGTGGAAAGAGAAAAAAATATTACACTGGGGAAAAAGTAGGACTCTGGGAGAAAAGGTTACAGCAGTTTTTTGTAGGAGAAGCAGAGAAAAGAAAGGTTTTTGGAGAAGAGGTCCTGCCTGCACTTTCCACTAGGACTTCCTGGGCATTTTTGATAGAGGGATTTGATTCCCTTTCTTGGTATGTTACCTTTTGGTAGAGTGAAGAAGAAAACGGCTTTCTTGCATGATTTTTAACTATGAATACACAATAAACAAAACCCAAATATACTTCCTAAAACACAGCTTTCCCCTAAATTAAAAGTCTTACCCTGGTCCTGCACTTTCACAGCAAATGTTATAGAGCAAGAGAGATATTCCATGTATCCTGCTGCAAGGCAGAACTGGGGTAAGGTTCCCACTTACATCTAGCTAATGTGTGGAAGGTTTTGAAAGAATACTTGCTAAAGGGAGGATAGAATTATTCAAACATGATGTGGCAACACAGTCCCAGAACTTCCCAGAGAATTCCTCATATAACCACTATTTTTAATAACTGTTTATTTCGTAAATGCTCTTTTTCAGTCTTCAAGTGTACTTTTGTAACATCTAGTAGATCTTTATAGTATATAGTACAATTTTATTTAAGTAGATATGCTAATCTAATAGATTCTACAAAAAAAGATTTCTCGACCTCCCAATGACTACATTTCAGTTTCTTAACTGACCTTTTACATGATTCACAGAGAATTTAAGTTTTGCATGTATTTGTTCTTCTGTATGTGTTAGACAACTAAAGTTCTCAGAAGCATCAGATACAGGCTGCAAGTGCTGTGAACTCCAAAAGCAGCACTGCCATATTCTGTCCCAGATCTGATTCAAGGCTATCTGCACAGCAGCCAGAGACCCCTGAGACTGCAGAGACAGGCAGTGCAAAAATCACTAAAATGTTGTCTGAGGTAACATTTTAAATAGAAGAAGTTTCATTATAGGATACAGGACTCGGGAAATAACACATTGTCTGAAGTGATACTTAAAGATGAAAAAAGAAGAACCTCCCCACCCCCAAATTGACAGAAAAAGACAAAGATTTTACTAGAAGCTAAATCTATTTTTTTTTTTTTAATATGAACCTTTGCCTGTTCTACAATTAAACTCTGTCCTTAGAGCTATTTTGAAGTCCTGTGAAGCACATGCGCAAGTGGCAGGTCATCTCCAACTTGTACAAGACCACAGCTTCTAGTACATATTTTTCATGCCTCTAAAGACTGGTAATTTGCATTTGTTGATTTTTTCTGCTGCATAGATATAACTGCAAGGAAGGCAAAAAAAAAGAGAGAAGAATATGCCTAATGCCAGTGTCTGACCCTTTCCCTCAGGCTACACATTGTGCTAGACAAATGCAGGCATGAGCAGTACCTGTAGAAAGCAGTGGTAAGCTGCCCTTGCTGAAGGGCATCCTTCAGGGACCAAATTTGGTTTGGTGTCTGCTATTTTGTGTTAAAATGAACATTTCTCATATGCATAAGAGAAGTAAATTAAAGCAGTGATTTTGAAAAGCATGAAGTCTAGTCTTAGGCTGTGCTTTTACCACATCTTTTTCTGTCCCTAGCCTTGTAACTCTTCTAATTAGTCACCCGGAGCTATAGCAAGACACTTAGGGACAGAAGCATTCTTCCAGACTTGTCTTAACAGCATTTCCTTGCTCCCTCCTTTTCTGTCATCCAGCTTTGAGCTGTGTTTTTTACTGTGGCTGCCTGATCAACCTACCCCCCTGGACTTACTTTTACACCATCAGGCAGCAAACCCCAGACATGTTTGCTCCTGTTTGGCAAACTCTCACGCAGAGGTGTTTTGTTCTGCCTTTCTTCTGACTTTAAAACTGCAGTCCTCAGGTCAGTGGTCACTGAGCCAGCTTCTCAACCCATGCAAGTTAATGGAAGTCCTGGTGCTAACTAGAAATATATGACCCATGAAATTTTTTATTTACAGTGTAAAAATTGTTGTGTTGGATTGTCAGTCTTGTCCATGTCAATTATGTTGTTGCCCCAGATATTTAGCAGGAACCACAGTTGCTGCTATGATGAAGAGTAACACCTCTCGCATATTCTTTCAAAGAGTAAGAGTAAAAAGAGTAAGAGTAAAGAGTAAAACTGAATTAAATTTACAAAAACATTAAAGAGACTGATCCTTCCAGAACATGAACAGTGGTGTAGAGCCATTACTACCTTTTAACCAGAGGAACTGGTGTGCTGGACACTGAGTTCTGCTTCTTCAATTTCAATAAACTACCCCCATAATAAAAAACCTGACCACTGTCGCTTGTCAGAGAATATTAGGAGAAAATTTCAGTTCCAAATGGTCCAGTTTAATCGACTTGCCTAATGCAAATTTAGAGTTTCAGCATGTATAGAAGTAATTTGCCTTGGGTGACAGAGCACCAAATAGCAAGTCATTTATTAATGGCCAGACCTCTAGTGAGTGCACTGTCCTGTGACAGAAAGTATTTTTGTAAACCTCTCTGCAAGATCTGACTGTCCCATTTGGAAAGCTATCCTTTAAAGATTTGTTTAAGAAAAAATATACAAAGTCCTTACTGGCATTCAGAGGTACTGCCAGAAGGACAGGATTTTGAAATAGCCGTTGTTTGGTGCACCTAGTTTCTGGCTGCTTCAGTATATATAAAACTCTACATATGTTAATACAAATAATAAAGTTTTCCATCAGGCATTATGCAATCCTACTACATTGTGTATTAAGAATAGGGAAAATGAATGCTAGGTGATTAAACTAGAATTCATCTAAAACCACATCAAGTAATTAGATAGACCACCTAGAATTGCTGTGAAGTGATTAAAAATAAATCAATAAGGATCATATTGTTATATGAAGTTGTATATCCTCTTAGCATTGAGCATGTTAACTCACGTACTGATTGTGATCTGTGACTATCATAACCACCACACCCATATTAGTCACCTGGAAAGGCAATTCAAAAGCCCTCCTCCTACTTTCTATAGCATTTGTAAGTCAATTATTCCTTTTCCCTAGCTTGTAACCCAAAATTAGGGTAAATGAAAACACATGAGGTCTAAGAGATAGCCATCCCAGCTGGCAACCCTGCTGTCTTTACCGGTTGCATGATATGATTCACTTTGATTTGTGAGCATCCATGAAAACAGGTAAATTTTGCACTCTTCAAAGAAAAATAATTTGTAGAAAAACAGACTCTTTTACATTGAAATGGCCAAAGGAGCAAGAGTGTATGTATCCTGATGTTTTCTATCTGATGCTAAAATACAGTTGTATTTCCTTAAAAAACACAAATGATCATTTTCCTCATGAACAGTTAGAGATACTTCAAACAACAGAAGATATATGTGCCTTTTAGTTGAAATACTATTGTCTGTCCCGTTACAATTTGGGATTGGCTTCATTAGGCTTTGATGGAGAAGCTAAATTGAGTTAAATATGATTTCTGGTTTGGATTTCTCTGGTTGGTTCATCCAAATGAAAATCTTTTTAGCTACTGCAGATCAGAAGACAGGAATAGTTCTTGGCATGCTACAAGTTACAGCCATTTGCATCCCCAACTGGGCTTCTCTGAAAACTATTAGGTTTTTGCTATGCTAGTCTAAAGCAAGAACTCTGAATAAATTAAAAAATATCTATTTTAGAATTATTTTGGGAAGTTATCTGTTGCTACTTAGATTTAGGTTTCACAGACTATAAGCTTTGTGTTTGAATCACAGTTGCTTTTTTTTCTTCAGCAGGGGTGGGTGAGGAAGGGATGTAATCTTGGAATCTATCTTTATCCATACTGGTTATACACCATTGTGCATCCATTTTGGGATATAGGAGTTCTCACTGGTAAATAGATCCAAAGAGGTAAAATTTGAGTAGTTATATGGACAGATGGAAACAAACAACAGAGCCTGTGCCTCAAAAAATGCTCTCATAAGCACTGAGACGTCTGTTTAAAGAAGCAGATCTGATTTACCACTGCCTTGTAACATGTGTATGCATTTACATTTGTGAAAAATAAATGCAGGATGCTTCTCATTCTTAGTTGGAAGTATTTTGAACAGGTGTTAGTGATCTTAATGAGCTCCACAAAATGGAGGACCTGATCAGGGAAATCAGCAAACTTCTCTGTGGATAAGGTGGCAAGAGCATTATAAAGCACTGTAAGTTGGGTTCTTCCTAATTTTCTTTCAAGCTTGTAATTACTTTTGGTTGATATGAGAGAACACATCATCTGTGCCCTTGACCCTTACGATGCATTGCAGCTATGACGCAATATCTGGCTAAAGGAATGGTTCTGGTTTAGATTGGTTTTTTCATTATTTTTTTTTTCTTTCTTGTTAACTTTCTTTTAAAATTTGCTTTTCCAACTTAAATGTAGTAACATTACTTATTTTTATAATTAACTTTATCTGAAATTCAACCAAAAATAACAAGAAATATAATAGTGATTAGATACTAACCTTAAAAAAAAAAATCCTTCTCTTTATCTTTGCTTGTGGTTTTTCACTTGTTGCCTAATTAAAGTATCAGACTACTATAAGCAAATTATTCCCTTGATGTATTATTTGAATTCTGCTGAAAATGTTAGCTTTCATGGGTATTTAAACCTTTATCTTTAACATACAGATAGAGTTGCATATACAGTATTGGTTTCACATAATTTAATAGGTAATGTAACTCTGGGGAAAAATCTTGTTCACCCCCAAATGGACTAATTAAATAAACTGATTGAATTTTTGAGTGTCATTAAACTCAGAAAGTGAAATGCTGACAGAGCTCTTATATTTTACTTTATTTTTTAATACTCTTTGATCCTATAAGTAGTGTCACAAAAGTGACAGGTGCTTTAAGAAATTGTAGTAGTGAAGTGTGGAATTCAAAGGGAGAGTCTTACCAGTTTGCTAATTACAGCAGAGGAGAACAGAAGTATACCTGTAACTTAGGCTGCTCTACACAGTTTTACTCAAAAAAGACAAGAATGCTTGATGCCGACAGAAGGGATATGCAAGAGAAGCAACTTTTGAACCACACGGCTGACAAGGAGCAACAGCCATTACCTGGAGGAAGCAACTATGCTGGAAACCTGTCTCAACCTCAGAAGAAACTCCAAGAGGCCATTTGTGTGCTGCTGGTGGAACTGTGTGAGAGATTCACATTCTTTGGCATTGTCTGCAACATGATCCTCTTCTGCACTGTTAAACTTGGCTATCGCAACTACCAGGCAGCTATGGTCAATATGTGCTTTGTAGGCACCTCTATGTTGACACCAGTCCTGGTTGGGTGGCTTGCCGAATGCCTTGTTGGGAGGATCAAACTTGTGTGCATCTGCATGTTTCTACACTTCCTAGGTAGGTAACACCCTGGGGACTATTTCATCTTTTAGCAATTCTGTTGCAGAAATGCATTATTGAGCATTGTATTTGAAATCTAATCGCTTTCTCCAGCCTTGTGGCTATTTACTCTCACAGCTAATTACTTATTTTCTCCTCTATGAACTGCAATGCAGTATTTTTGCCTATGTACTTTTGTGAGGCAGTGTTTTGAACAAGACTGAAGTACATTCACATGTGTGTCTTGAGGCTAGTTAGTGCACCAACTTGACTCCTTTAAAGAGGCTTAGCTATTCAGAGCACAGACACTCAACTGTTAAAATTTGTCCCCTTTACCAAGTATCTAAGGTTATTAGTGTTTGGTGCAAATGCGAGGCTTCAGTCAGAGAGATAGTTTGAGAGTTTGGAAAGTTCTTCCTAGCTGTTAGTAGTAAGATTTTATTTTATGTAAAGGTATATGAATGTTGTGTTTGGACAACTTGGGAAGATGTATTTAAGCACATACCAGTACAAACAGTCTTAAGGAGAGAGGGTGTATCCCAGTATCTGTATTGAGAGTCTGCTTTATGTTAGCACAGTCTGAATCTTTCCTATATGTTATTTTGGAGATCTTTTACATAAAAGCTCTGTTCTGTAGTAAGTCTGACTGTTCTGCAGCAATTGGTGCATCTCACAGCTGGTGGTTACTCTGTCAACTTCAACCAAGCTAACTGATTTCTGCAGTAGCCAGCCATGCTGTTGTTTAGACATGCAACAAAGGAAGGAAAAAATCAGAGCAATTCCTGTAATGTTCTTGAGCTGATTGCAAAAGCATTGTGCAAGCAGCCTGGAAAAATGATTGCTATCATGTTCCACTGTTTCTCCCATGGGCTTCTGGTTTGTAACCTCCTTCTGCCACTTTTCCCTTCAGTGCATATCTTAAAGAAGTTTAGTCACACAGAGTTTTATTTCTCTGGGTATTGCTTTAACCAGAATTTTTTGGGAGGGAGTTGCACAGTCATAGTCTTAGTCATTCCTAGTGTTGGTGGTGTTGACATATCAATATATTTTGAGATTAGTCTCCAATTACAACTTGGATAATCTCTAACTGATTAAATCTGAAAGAGTTGCTTTGCAGGCTAGAGGTGGTAAATGCAGTTCATGGCACTGCTTCTATAGGTGAAGTTTCTGAAAATCGTGTATTTTCCATGAAGCTACAGAAAAAAAAAAACTTTCCTCAAAAGTTTAGAGAATTTATTTGTTAAATTATGATTCCCATTGCAATTCTAGGGTTTAAAGAAGATGTAAAAAAGGCTACACATCATCATGGGGTGGGTTGTTTGTTTTATTTTTTTACTTGGTCAGTGTTCTGTCAGGTGAAGTTATATGTTCTAACTTGTGCCCCCTTGCATGTGGAGAACTACTTCCCTCTATATGCAGGCAATGGAGAAGGCCAGTGAAAGGGGCTATGTTTCCAGGGTGAGATCTTCAGTTGATCGAAGAACATGAATACTTACAAGCATTTCAGAGGAAGATTGCTTTCTTGGAGGCCCTTAGTAATCTTGCCTGACTGTGTATATTGACATCCAGAATATTGTCAGAATGAAGACTCTTCCTCTTTGCATTTCTCTATTATGTATTTTTTATTTATCATCTGTCTTTTCAAAATAACTGCTTTAAAATTACAATCCATTTCAAATAACTATTTTCTTTCCAATTCCAGGCACAGCACTATTACCTGTTGTGGCATTCCCCTTTGAAGATGTTTACATTGACAGACGACATATTCTTCATACACTGACCAAAAGGGAGCAAAAAATAGTATTCTACTTTGCACTACTCACCGCTAGTCTGGGAATAGGAGGCATAAGGGCTATAGTTTGTCCATTAAGTGCATACAGCCTTGAGGACTGTGGACCAAAGGAACTTCTTTCTTTTTTCAACTGGTTGGTAAATTGTTGGCTAAATATCTTTGGGGGATCATAGAGCAATGCCTTGAAATTCACTTCTGACTTACAAGGCATATTTTATAGATGGTGTGTTCATGTTTTAACTGCAAAACATTTAGATTTTGGAAGATTTTCCAAGAGCTTCTGTAAAACTTTTCCAAATTTTTTTACTTTTCCTAGGGTCACTAAGCGACCATGTAGCTTAGCCTCCTACAGAAATCTTCAGACAGAATAAGGATGAACTGATTTGCCCAAATGCTCAAAGGCTTGACAAGCTAGTTGCTGTTAAAACAAAATTTGGTTTTCTACCTTTAACCTGGCTATCCCTTTAGGATATTTTGCTGTTACGCCCTAACTGTGTCAAAATTCAATGAGATATTAGAATTTACATCAAATTTTTAGCAGTGACAGGCAATGGTAGTTGTCTGCTGGTTTGTTGGAACCAGGGATGGCAAGCAGTCTGGAACTGCTAATCTCAGTGATAGGGATCTGCTGTATTGTTTCAATTCTGTTGCTGTGAAGTTTTGCCACCAGATAAACCACTTCACTTTTGTGTTCTGGTTTGAATATTTAAATTTTCTTAAGAAATCTTTGAGGAAAATTTGATTCTCAAATGGTTCTTAAAATCTGATATTTTTTCATATGAAGTATTTCTCTCCTTCAGTGCATCAGAGAAGTAATTTTTTTATTATATGTTTGCCTTTATTTACGACTTCTTTAGCACTATACAGGCTGCTGTATAGATTCACTTGTACTTTCTGGTTCGACTGTGGAGTGAGTATCAAAGAAGGCAGGGTGAAATAAGCCCTAAACTAACCCTTTTTCTCTCCTTTCCCTCTACATGCATGGTTATTAAAATAACTGAGCTCATTTGCATATTAACAATGCAGTGCAGAAGAATCAGTGAAGATCTTGGTGAATCAGTTCTTTCCTCCTTTGGGGATGGCATTCCTGGCTATTCTTTTTCCTCCAATTAAGTTAATATCAAAGAGTTTTGAATTAAATCCAAACTTCAGTGAATAAGGCAGCTTTACCAAAGGTGGATGAGATTCCTTAGTTCCTTAGAGCAGATTCTGCTTCCTTGACCTGCCCATAAGAGAAAAGAGGAAGGAAAAAAAAAAAAAGTCCTTCATTTTTACTCTATTCTGAGTTTTAATCCTTAATTAGCAACATCATTTTGATTAAATAAGACTCTGGGGGATTAAGACTGGAGAGCAATCAGTTGTTCTGAAAGATAGCTCTGGAGAATTTATTGTACTGTGGTCTTAGCCATTCAGAATTGTGTTTAATCAAAGTGACATTTCTCAGTGTTGATTACAAAGGAGAGACAATACGAATAAAATATTCCTTGGGGGAATCCAATGGGTCAGTTCTTGGAACTTTGGAAGTATCAAGAAAGGCACATGTGCAATTAAAAAAAAAAAAATTAATAATTTTTGTAGTGGCATCCAAGGAGGGGCTGTTGGGGGTTTCATCCTTAACATTCTGAATCTTGTTAAAGCATCTCAGCATATAATATTTTTTATTTTTTTTTGGTAGGCTGCTTATCACAGGATTGAATTTTAAAATAATATAAAATGGGAAGGTTGCATACTCTTGCTGAGTCTGAGTCTATGTTTTTAGACAAGTTCTATTTGTATCAAAATTATAAGATTAAAGGTTGGGTTAAAAGGCCCTGTAATTACCTGTTGTCTAATTTAATCCTTGAAGAAGGTTGCTTTGCACATCCAAGGCCTGTTTCTAACCCCTTGAATGAACTATGATTCTGACCTTTTAAATAAACAGAATATACCAATGCTAAGTGAAAAAGGGACTTGGATTCTGCTGGATTGTTTCCGTAAGGATTATTGCTTTTCAATGTTAAGGTTATGAGCAGGTACTATTTTTGCAGTAGGAAAAGTAAATTCTGTCTATGGAAGCAGAGAATGGGAGCAAATGGTACAATCCAGATGAGGGAAGAGAGTTTTCAGTGTTGGCTTATTGATCTGATGTATAAGAAGAAAACCAACAAAATGCAGAGAACATAAGGACCAGTAGTATCTTTCTTCTCCCCTCCCTTCTAAATAGTCTGTCTTTCCACATAATGCAGTTTCCACAGTTATCCTGGACACACTTTACCTGGACTTTTAGAAATGTGTTTTTATCCCTCTGGGGCTTTTTATTCCCACCTTGTCTTTGCAGAGAACTCTGTGGTTTAGTGATTCTGAACCAATTTATCTTCTTCTACAAAGCTGTGATTTAGCTTGGATACTGGACCATACATGGAATATCCTGGTCTGAGTCTGGATAACTCAAAATTTAAATTGTGAGAGTTAGGCATGCTTAAAAAATAAAAACAAATATTTCAAGTGACAGGAAATCTACTGAGTCTTCAAAAATAATCCTAAAAGTGACAAAAGATCAATTTTAGAATATTTTTAATATATTTTACTTGATCTCAGGTTGTTTCATTCAACAGGTCCATTTCAACTGTTATACAGTATTAAAAATTTTTTACTTAAACAATGCTTTATGTCATCACCTCAGTGTTACTTTTTGAGTTATCATAATGAATACATTTCTATAAAATGTTATAATAAAATTAATAGGGTTTTGTGGGCATGTCATGATAGTATTCAGGTTTATATCTGGACTTCATTCTTGAAATGAACCTCCCACACTGGCATTTGTAGGACTTTTCCAACCTAGCTGGTTCTATGATGCAGAGACTTCAGAGTGCTGATCTTCCAGGAAGGAGCTGTTCCCTGCAAAGTTGGACATGATAGTCAGTTTAATTATTTAATTCGTCTGTGCCCTACTAGGATCTCTAAGACAATTTACATAAAGTACATCCAAATACTGCAATATTAGATAGCAATGGTATACAAGAGCTAGCAACATGTGTTTCTGGTTTTGTAGGTTCTGATCTGCTGCCATCAGTACAATGTGAGCAAATCCCCAAATTCTAATGGGTTCATTGAGATTAGTTTATCTTTCTTCTTTGGTCCACAGGGATTGCTCAAACGTGGTGGTTTCTATTCCCATTTCTGTAACAAGATAGGAGCCTTACATTACAGTACTTTGCTTTATGGTGGTGAAAAACAAAAGCTCTCTCCTGTACTTAACGGTTTTCTTTGGAAGCTCCTACTTCCACTGAAAAAATCATAGAGTCATGAAGAGCATCAGGACTTCAGGTAGCTCAGCCACACTTCTTTAGAAATTTGGAAAACAGACACTGGCTTCTACCTTTAAAACTGTCCGTTAGGAATTGTTTCAAAACTTTAGCTGAACAGAGGTCAACACCCCTATGTACAAAACCCTTTCAACCATAGCATCGTCACTTAGTAAGATAATTCCAAAGTGCCTGGAGGCTGCTTTCAGTGGAGGGGAAAAGTCCGTGATTCTGATGAGTATTATCTCCTGAAAATGTAAGTTACTTAAAGGAAACAGTTAAGTGGTCTGGAAATTCAGATATGTTTTGGTGTGACTTCAGAGAAGTGTGTGAAGCAGAAGAGCTCGCTGCTGTGCATGTCCTTGCTGTTTCCAAGATTGCTGCTGCTGCATGGCTCTTGGCACCACTGACTTTGCCCTGATGGAGCAATCCTTTTTCTTCTGTCACTTGCCCTGGGTCCTGCGAGGCAAGCAGCATAAGCATGTTCCCATGCCTACTTCTGCACAGCCCTGTCACCTCTCATCCCTTAGCAGGGTGAAAGAGTGTTTTTGTAACTGAAGAGACCTGAGAAGCATTACCAAGGTCTGTACTTCTGTCATCATAAAGTTTTCCTCTCTTGGCACTAGCTAGATGTGTTGTAATGGGCAATGTCAGAACATGTGGAAGGAGTATAGCAGTAGTTCAACACTGTAGCTTACAATATGACTATAGTTTGTCTTGGCAATTATGGCAGACCACCTAGAAATGATTTTAATTTAATGAAATGTAGTTGAGGAAGTCTCCTGATTGTCAAGAGAGGCTTGCAAGACTCCTCTCAAGATTTTCATCTCAAAACAATTTCCTGGGATTGCTGATACAGGGAGCTGCCAATTGTAGCTGATACTGCTCCTGCCCTACCCACTCGTTTGGAGTTAAGGGGGGATCAAGCTGGAAAGCTTGGGGATTGGGTTGTTGAGGGGTAGATGGTCTGTTACAACATGTTAAAGATTTTTCTTTTATTGTTGAGAAGGAAATTCTAGATGAATTAGCAGATACAAGTTCTTGAGTCCAAATAGCATATGTGAGGCAGAAGTTACATCAGACAAGAAAACAAGCTTTGCTTCTCAGGCAGTATGTTTTAAGCTGTATGATTATGTATCAATGTGTATTTCACTTTTAAATGAAACCACTTTTGCTAATCTATAGTCCCCCTGCTACCAAAAACTGCACCATGCAAACCCAATAGATGTCTTTAAAGCCAACTTGGAAGGTGAAAGTTTATTCAAAGTTAAAATTCTTAAAGTTTCAAAAGTTAAGTCTGCAAGCCAGTTGAATCTGAAGCAAAAAAAAAATGCAGGTATTAAATGTGTAAATAATAACTGTTGATGTATTTCATTAGTCTGAGCCACAAGAATATTTGCAGTACTAGACTGATCATTTGTTCAGCTTTATTGCCTTAATACAGTTACTTAAATAATATGCCTCTTGGAGCTGAGACATCCAAGTGAAATTTGATGTTAATTGTTGTGTCAATGTGTTCATGGTACTGACACTGTCCGTGCTTGCTATACTTACCATGCCTTTAATGTAATGTTTTAATCTTCTGTAAAGGCCTTGTATTATTCATCCTCTCCACTCTTCTCTCTCTTGTCTGTGTGTACTAGGTTTTATTGGCTGGTTAACTTAAATTCAGCAGTTGTCTTTGTCATCATTTCTTATATCCAGCAGTCTGTGGCCAGAAACCTTGGTTTTCTTATCCCATTTGTGTCCATGCTTATGGCTATAATCACAATTCACATGGTGCGGGGTGAAATGATTTACAAGCCCAAAACAGGTAAGAGGCAAATATATCTTAGGAAATACCTTTAGAGATCAACTTGCATATCTAAACAAGTCTTTGCACAACACTTCCCTGTTTGGTTGGAGATACTTGGGTTTTAGCTATACAGAGTCTGTGTGTAAGAGGACATTCATGCTCTGTGAAGGTAGACTTGGAGAATCTGGATAGGCTGACAAAAGTGGAAAACAGTCTGTGGTAAACTTTTTTATGTTTTCTCTCATGTCAAAGCATTTGCCTATGCAAGAAGATGTATAATATGCACACTCCTAGTAGGCTTTATTTTGTCGTGTTTGGTTCAACCTATGCCCAATGCCAAAGCAGAGTTTGCACCTATGCTAAGGTGCCAAGCATACTGTGTTTTCTCCCTTAGGTGTGTTCCATTGCTTCAGCTGAACTTGCATCTGGGCACCCAAGCAGTGTGGTTAGTCAGTGAAACAGGAATAAGCAATAGTAGCAATGTAGTTTTATAATGCCTTTATCTTGCAGAACATCTGATGCTCACTGTTATTTCGATGTGCTTGCTTATACAACATCGAGGTTTTATACATTTGAAAATAACTAGAAACACTGAATGGCTCTAAATAGTTCCTGTGCAGTGTATGTATTTTAAAACAGAAATTCTTACACTTCTGTGGCCTCACCAATTAGTACCTGAGCTCTCCGAAACTCTTTGCTGCCTGCTACCCCTCTCCATTGACCAAGCACAGGAATGTAAGTGGCGCCTAGGTGACTTGAATAAGGCTGTAAATACCCAAACCTTGCTATTCTTTCTACAGTAGAAGCCAGAAACTTAATTCAACTTGTTATTTCAGTACTTTTATTATAAATATATCCTTAGCAAAAAAAAAAAAATTAGCAGTGAGGGAATGAACACACAAAGCAAGTGCGTGGGAATATCATAGTGATGACATCACTAGAGAGGTTTATTCAAAACAAATAGAGCCAAAGAAATGCACTTCCTCTCCAGTGACCTCAAAACCTCTTGATGATATGCAGCTGAGGTCTGCAAAGACTAACTTCAAATTAACTAGCTTCTTATGGAGATAATGGTGGCTGGCTGGCTCACTGGGACTCACTACAGGTTTTACAACCTGAGTAGGTAAAAAGATTTGTTAATATCAGTCCCTGAGGTGGACTATTTCATATGGACTAAATCTGAAGTTTATCATCTAACTAGTTTAATTCTGCTAAGTGAAATAACATAAATTTGTAGATCATGTCTACCTTAGCCATCAACAAAGCTAGCATTTTTTTTTGTATCAAGTGTTTTTCCCAATGAGTGTTGATTTATCATATATTTTGCAAGTCTTTGCAGAATGCTAATCTCTGTACTAATATCTGAAAAGCTTATCTCCTCAGTCAAAATAAAAGACAATATATTTTATACCTTTCAGTGTGATTATGAAATTGGAAATTCTTCAAAACTGTACTTTAAATCTGTAGGTAACCTTAAATTATTTTTATATAAGCTGCCTTTTTTTATTTTAAAGTAACTCTTCAAATAGTTCAGATCATACATTCAATTATGTTTAGCTGTCAAGCGTGGACTTCATTTGCATTTCTTTCCACTGCTATAATTTTGAGGACTGGCAGGTGACCAGAGATGAGGAAAAAAAATGCATATCTACCATCTAGGGTGCAATGTAGGCTTTTTATTGTAATTAAGGAGCATAGATATTCATGATTAGATCAAGGTCAAAGTAGCAGAACATTAGAGCCAAGGGCTGAAGTATAAAGGAAAAGGAAAATCACTTTCTGAAAGTTGCAATTTAACATCTATACAGATGGATTTTTTTTTTATTTTTTTAAGAAAATATTAGAAATAGAAGTATACAGTTTATGATGTTGATCTACACAAACTGCAGTGATACAAATGTACTTTTAAACATGTTTCTTACTAGCTGATCTGATTTGTATCCTGAAGAATTCACCAATATGGACCTGTGTGGGGTTTACTTATTCCCTTTTAAAGAAAGGATCAGATACTTATTTTAACTACATCATTGTCAAAATCCTTTTGATATCTATTAGGCCTATATACCATTCAAGTTTCAGGTTGCTTTTTGAGCTGAAACTTCAAGCAGCTTTATCTTCTAGAAACTAGAACTAGGTTTACTAGATTTTATAATGTGCTGGAATTCCATGCTGGAATTCCATGAGACAATCTATTTGTCTATTTTGCCACATACAAAATAATGTTTCCTTAGTAGTTGACTGAAATTACATTAAAGAGGGCCTCAGCTGATCCATTAGGAAAGGCACGAAACTGTCAGGATTGTTTTGCCTAGTTTAGTTTTTTTCCCAGTGAGAGTAAGAAAGAAGAGTCTGCTCATCATCTTCCATTCCAAAGGAGAGATGGCCATGACCATCATTGAGTCTAGGTCAGATAAACCAGGGCACAGCCATGTTGTTGCTTTGCTGCACTGTCTGTGATATGGTGCTCTGCATCTCCTGGTTTCCACACTAACTGTGTTCAAACCCTTGTGGAGGAGAATCATCACATTACTGCTTTTCATTTCTTCCCTGTGAATGTCCAACCTCTAGTGTATGGCAAAGCAAAAGATTATCACTTCTCTGCCCCAAACCATGTAATTACTAGCTCTACCAGTGAGTTGAGCTGATGCTGGCTTTTCTGCTACTATTT
>JAOSLQ010041017.1:0-16132 GCA_025629905.1 Lorius lory
GCGGGGAGGGGGAGCCCGGCGCCGCCCCGGCGCCCATTGGCCTTGGCGTCGCCGGGGGCCGGGCGGGGGCTGCCACCGCCCTGTGGAGCGCAGGAGACCCGGCCCGGCATCCACAAAGCCGAGCCGAATCGGGCCGGGCCGGATCTGGCCTGCGGAGGGAGCCCGTCCCGGGTGGGATGCCCGTCCCCGTGAGGAGAGCTGACTGCAAGGCGGTCGTGCCATTTTGGAGAGCATTTGGCTTAACAAAATGGCTTTTTTTAGGAAGAGACAAACTTTTTCTCTGAGCTACGCTGCTTGTAAGTTGATACCGCTCCATTCGGGAGGAATAATGTTCCGCACAGAGGGAGAAAGTGAGGAGTAACATATGTACAGGGTTGGAAATGGGAAGCCCGAAGTGATGCTTTATCTCCTGGTGACTCAAAGTTAATATGTTTCATGCCTCACTTGGAAATTAAAAAACGGATTGGTTACAGTCTGTTCAAAACTGTAACAGCCTCTTTCTTTGACTTTATTTCTTGCTGCCCAAGATCAGTTCTGAGAACAAAAGAAAAGTGAAATAAAAAAAGATAAATGCTAGGATTTGACCCCCCTTTAAGTCACCCCTTCAGTGTGATGATCTAATGTAGCCCTGCTGAATGCAAATTTTGGCATCATCTTTCCCGTGTCTTCTCATAGCCATCTCTACAGTTTGAGGGTGTCTCTTTTCCATTGTTTGAAGGAGAGGAGAGAGGAGAGAGCGTGCACTGTCATTGTGGCTCTCAAGTAGGAAGCTGCTAGTGAGCAAAGAATGGTGTGCCTCATCCTGGTCCAGTGCCTGGACCAACACTCAAGTTCAGATCATATAGGAAGGTCATGTTGCTAACCATCTTCCTGATCCTCAGGCATAGAATCATAGAATTGATTCGAGGTTGGAAAAGACCTTTAAACTCACCAAGTCCAACCATTACCCTTGGGATTATTAATCTAGAAGTCTGCTGTGGTTCCTGATGTGTTAAAGCAGCTCTCCAGAAAAATGTGTATGTGTGTAGTATACTACAGTGTTTCCAGACATCTTAAACTGGATATCCACAGGTCTCCATAAGAGTTCTTTGGCAAGTTGAACACCAAGCTTTATTTCTACTTACTGCAAACCAATTGTATTATCTCTATGGAAATACAAGCAATAATATCTCACTTGGGATGAAGACTCTTTCAGTAGGCGGTGTACAGATCCAGCACCTGCTTTGTGCCAGGAAACCACGTAGTTGTGATGTCAGGTAGCTGTTTTCAAAGAAATTTCTATTCCTCTACAAAGAGTGCCCACAGATACATTAACACAAGCTTCCCTGCTGAAAACTTACTGGAAACTGCAACCTGAGCTTGCAATTGAGGTGAGCTCAATCCCATCTCTCCTAGTTTTTATTTTTAGATGTGCTGCATTGCATTTTTTTGGTGGTTGTTGAGTTACCAGACACTTCTCAAAATAATCACAGTACTAAGGTGACCATAGTGAGAGAGAGCATTAGCTTTTGGAGCAGGGAACATCATCATAGACTAACAAATATCCAGTTTCTTAAAATGAGAGCCTGCTTTCAGAAAGTGTTCCTGCTATTGTGTGACCTAAGATAGGAAGCATCATCTTCAAATTCCAGCTTATGACATATCTGGAATTCTCCGATAAAAAACAGGTGGAGAGCACAATTGTCAGTGTGTACAATTGTACAATGTGTACAATGTGTACAAAATACACAATGGTGCTGTATGACTCTTAATAACTGGGGTCTACTTTACCTATTCTGCTCCAAAGGAAGCATTACTGAGTAGAAATCAGTGCAAGAGAATTTTCCTTCCAGGAAACATGTGTCTGCAGTGAGGAGGCAATTTTAGGCCATTTTATCCAGTCAATGTGTATAGGTCTTGGCCAAATTTTCAGTTCAGTTTCTTCTGCTCAGTATGCAATGTAGTGCCAGTGGATATACAAACATGTCCCCCTGTTAAGCTCAGTTGACATGGAAAAGGAAACGGTAATGAGGAGTCTTCAAGTATAGGAAGATTATAAATAGGAAGATTATAAATAAAAAATGCCAGAGGAAACCTGCTTAAAATGTAAGAGCTAAGGACAGGTAATCCATAAGGAACAGGCTATGGTGCAATGAGCAAACATGAGGAAGCAACCAGCAGTCCTCACTGTGGAGAAAGAGCCTGTGGGTGCTAGATGCACTGCAAACAGAGCCCAGGTGGTCTCCAGGGAGTTTATAACCTCTGTAAGTCTTGGCATTGGAGGAAGAGAGTCCCTGCTCCCAAGAAATAAGACTTTTAGATGCATTTCCAGGATGCTGCTTTTAGTGACCCCCATTTCCAGCGTGCTTTTAGCGACTGTTTTGAAATGTCATTTAGAAGGTTTTTATACTTGACACACTTCTCATGAAGGCTAAATGATGGGCATGGACCTCATTTCCCATGGCTGCTTCAAGTCCAGTTCATGTTAAGCTTGCACTGCACCTAGGTCTTCAGGAACAGTTCTAAGTATTTACACAAAACTGAAAATGGAATTCACTCTGAAAACTGAATGAGAAATACAGTGTTAGCAAGTATGTGACTGTGTCACATGCCTTCCACAGCACTAGTTACACAAATGCTGTGTACAACTGTACACAGGGACAAACGTAAGATTCTTGTTTAAGAAAACCTTACTGGAAGCACACAAAACACAATGATCATTTCCAACATGGCTCAAATTAGTTTCTTGCATACCCATTATTTGTTAGCAGCCAGAAACAGTCGTACAAGTCTTATTTCAACACCACTTGGAACAGCCTGGTTTCACTTCTAACTGAATCTGACAGTGATTATGACACTAACATGTAGTAATTATCATATTGCATGCTGTTAGACTTTCTGAGATGTCTCTTATTGATTTTAGGAAATGGATGTTAACTCCTTTGTCTGTTCTGCTGTCAGTTCCTCCCTTGAGCTAACAGAGCATGGAAGAGCAGGAAGATTCACCTGAAGACTTTCTTAGGATGAGATCAGTTTGAATTTATAACCACCCTTCTGTGGTTTTTGCATCCAAATAAGGATTAAGAATGTCCTAAACCTCTGCCTTAGCCATGGGTATTCTGATTCATGGTTTTCTTCTGCTGAAATCCTAACTTTTTAACTCTTGGTTAGAAAAGCACACACCCTTATAAGGTTCCCTGACTATTGTTGCTCTGTTGTGTTGCTCTGCAGATAAACCTCTCCACCGAATCGACTTGATTTCCTTTACTGCACACACTCATGGGGGGGCTACACATATGACTATGAGCACGGTCTGTCCCTGTAACCATTCTCCTGCAAATTCCAATAGCAAAGTGGGAAGATGAATCAGTACAGAAGGACCAAGCTAGGTCACTTGTTATTCTTTCAGCAACATGGGCTTAATCATCCCCTCCTAAAATTATCACTCAGAGGAACAAGAACCATAAAGACAAGAGGTCAGGATTCCTCTCCTTGACACAGGGAGACCATTAAGCACTTCCTGCAGTTCCCAAATATTTTGCAAGAACTCCTCTTGCGAGCTGAAGATTTCTGAATCATCACAATTTCAAGTCTGTGGTTTTTGTTAGGTCACAGCAAAACTCATTTCAGAGGCTCTGCTGCACAGTGCTTCATTCACTCTTGAGTGTCTCATCCAGGAATCTGGAACATCGCTCTTTAAATGAAATCCGTTCCTTCTGCCTGTTAACGGTGACTTCAGTGGTACATAACTTTATGTGGCTTGCAGTGTAGGAATGAATTTCATCATGTATAAATGGTCCGTGACTGGGCATTAATTAGATCCTTGGCACTCTCAATGGAAATTCCCTTCTCCCTCCTCCCCAGTCTTACCTAAAATATTGTTCAGTGTCATCAAAGCAGAAAAAAGCATTTCCTTTCTCTAGCTACTCAGCGATTATGTTACTTAGTTTGGTCTACCTGAACTGTTGCAGTTTGCCAGTAATGAGAAGTTCATAGCCACAAGCCTTGTTTTGCAGTTGTGTCTGCACTATTGTGAGCCCCAGGCATTCAACACTCCTGAGTCACTCTCTGCAAAATCAGAGGAAGAGCTTTGGAGGCAGGAAGGGGAGAGATTTTCACCCTTTTCCAGGTAGAGAGGTTCTTTGGGGAATTCTGATTGTTTGTTTGTTTTCCTGATTCTTTAAGGAAGAATCACATAAAAAGTTATTTAAGAATGAAAACTGAGAGTCTTCCCTGTGAGGGTGCTGAGGCACTGGCACAGGGTGCCCAGAGAAGCTGTGGTTGCCCCATCCCTGGCAGTGGGACACAGGGGCTTGGAGCAAGCTGCTCTAGTGGAAGGTTCACCCCCATGGCAGGGGGTTGGAACTGGATGAGCTTTAAGGTGCCTTCAAACCCAAACCATTCTAGGACTCTATGGTTCTGACATGCTTCCTAATGAACTTCGAGAAAAATTAGCACTTTCATGTCACTGTGAATTGCCAGGGAAGTACCATGGGACAGACCCTTGTTCAGAACAAGAAGCTTTTGGAAAGGCAGAACCATCTTGAAATAGCTGTAAATATGTTCTTCATCACATTTTGAGATGTTTGGCAGAGATTTTCACAGATGTCTGAATCCTGTTGCCCTAAATCCTTTGGAAATCCCAGCCTGCTGCATTGCTGGGGAAGTTCTGCAGCACTTCTGAGAACTTGTCAAGACAGCTCTGGAAATCTGAATCAGCATTTCAGGATGTGCCACGAGCACTGTTGAACCAGGCTGCATGACCTTTCTTGAGACACCAAGCATGGGGTTGCCAGCTCTTGAAAGATGTTATTTTAGGCAGACTTGGAACTAGTTCATTTTAATGAAGGATGTTCCATCTCCCCAGTTGATGTCTGCTCTGCTCAAAGGAAATCCCCCTCTAACTGGCTTCCTGTGCCACTGATTTTCCTCCTTTCAGAGGTTAAGCAGCCCCCAAGGACCACTGCAGGGAATGGGCAAGTCTTCTCTTCCTCATTACATGGAAGGAGATGGGATCCTGCAGCTTTTCCTCAAAGCAGAGAGAGCTCCAAAATGCCCCGAAACAGGGCTACCTGGGACAAAATGTAGTAGAGAGGATGGCTGCAGGGAGCACGGGGGTTTACACTGCTGTGACAGATCAAGTATGAGAAGGCAGAAGCCTCCTTCAGTCCTGTACAAGCCTGTAAACATCAAGCATGGACAAAGGAAGGCAAAAAGTTACGACAGCTGGAGAAGCACAGTTTCTTATGACTGTTATTTGCCTTTTAATCTCTGTGTTTTGCCTAAAATCCCACCTACTGGTGGTAATAGGGTAAGGCTCCTAATTCTTGTGTCTGTTTTTATTTAGTCATTCCAGGTTTCTAACAATAACTTGATTTTTGAGTAATAGAGGGTTTTTTCTTTTAAGTGAAGGACAACAGTTAGTTACATCCATGTTCTGAGCATAACTTGCGTCTCCCTCAAAGCACAGAAACAGAACTGAAACCCTCCCTTTTTTCCACTGCAGTCTTACAAGTACTAAAGCGAAGTTAAGTAACAGTGATATCACCAGCAGCAGCATGAGGTGAACTTGGCCACAAACCCTGGTGTTTGAGTGCAATTGCTTTTATTCTTTCCCAGTGAATATGGCAAATCACACTGAGTCTTGTTTGGTTTTAGGCAGGCTTGGTCAACATCCAGAAATAAATGCTAGTGCTGGGTTGAGCTTGGCTTGCTGCAAGGAAGTTGAATATACTGAGCAAGCAAACAGCTATTTATTATGATGATTATGGGGGAGTGCATAAAGGGTTGAAATTAAGAGTCACAAAGGGCTGAACTGAGCCAGGAGCATCCAGAAAGAAAATACTTCGGCTCCAAGCTGCAGTTTGTCTCCCATTTCCTTCTTACCCTTTCCACCCAGCCATACATGCAGCCAATGAGTGTGGATAGTTCTTTGCTGCCAATAATTTTGGAGGGTTTGCCTTTTTTTCCCCCCCTTCCCCTCTTTCTTTTACTGTTGGTAACTTGATTTTTTGGCTGTACTCTCACACAAGAGAAGCTTTCACTTGCATTTGTTTTTCAGCCCTGCCCAGAAGTTCTTGTTGGCTGCCTTTTATACTTTCCAGCTTCTGAGGAAGAACTTGGGTCTTCTCCTTGTCTTCATTCTCACTTTCTTTTCCCTCCTCTTCCACCCTCTCCCTTCCAGTACTCCAGGTCTCCTGGCCAGCAAGATGTTCCCTGGTTTCTGATGTATTTATTTTAGCTTGGCTGTTTCTGTGGCTCAGCAATAGTGTCACTTCTCCTGTGGGATGTTCACAACTATTCCTCTTCTGTGGGTGGGAATGCAGCCCAGAGTGAGGCCCAGTAAGGGCTGTTTCTGACTTATTCAGACCCTTTGTGGAAGATGAGTTTTTAACAAGAAATTCTAGTAAAGCAGCCTGGAACTTCATTCTGTGTTCATTACTCAACTCATTCTGAATCTGAAGTCAGGGCCTCTTACAGGTGTGATTCTTACCTAGGGAGCTTTGCTAGTGGAGAGCTTTTGTCCTGTATAGGCATAGGTATTGGTAAGATTTATTTCCTCCAAAGTCACATTTATTGGAAATGTCTAACTGTAAAGTCAGGCTGAGAATGGAGCTACCTCAGTTCTATGTCTCATTGTGTAACTTTCCGGTGTGGTTGCATGTTAAAATCTATATGTGCTTTGAAAGCTGTACCTCATGGCAAAGGAGTTTCTGCACTGACTCAGAGGATTTCTGCTCTCTCATGAACACTTTGAATTAATTCCTCATTTTCAAATTTTATTTTATTTTTTTGCAAATAAAAGACAGACTAGGGACAACGTGGGCCCCCTCAGGAAGCTATTGGGAGAACTGGCTGCCCTGGGTTTGGAGGAGGCTGAGGTTCTGAATGACTTCTTTGCCTCAGTCTTCATTGGCAAATGCTATGACCACACCACCCAAGTCTTGGAAGGCAGACACAGGGACTGTGAGAATGAAGACCTCGGGTCCACTGTAGGAGAGGATCTGGTTCAAGACCATCTTAAGAACCTGAACATACACAAGCCCATGGGACCTGATGAAATCCATCCACGGGTCCTGAAGGAGCTGGTGAATGAAGTTGCTCAGTCACTGTCCATCATATTTGAAAAATCATGGCAGTCAGGTGAAGTTCCCAACAGCTAGAAAAAGGGAAATACAAGCCCCATTTTCAAGAAGGGGAAAATGGATGACCCGGGGAATTACAGACCAGTCAGTCTCACCTCTGTGCCTGGCAAAATCTGGGAGCAGATTCTCCTGGAAGGCATGCTAAGGGACATGAAAAACAACAAGGTGCTTGGTGACAGCCAGCAGGGCTTCACTAAGGGGAAATCCTGCCTGACCAATCTGGTGGCCTTCTGTGATGGGGCTATGGAAGTGATGGACAGGGGCAGAGCAGTTGATGTCATCTACCTGGACTTGTGCAAAGTGTTCGACACTGTCCCACATGACATCCTTGTCTCTAAAATGGAGAGACATCAATTTGATAGGTGGACTACTCGGTGGATAAAGAACTGGCTGGATGGCTGCATGCAAAGAGTTGTGGTCAATGGCTCAATGTCTGACTGGATACCAGTAAAGAGTGGTGTGCCTCACAGATTGGTCTTGGGACTGATCCTGTTCAACATCTTTGTTGGTGACACTGACAGTGTGACTAAGTGTGCCCTCAGCAAGTTTGCCGATGACACCAAGCTGTGTGGTTCAGTTGATACTCTGGAGGGAAGGAATGCCGTGCAGAGGGACCTTGACACGCTTGAGAGGTGCCCCAATGCCAGCCTCAGTAAGTTCAACACGGCCAAGTGCAAGGTCCTGCACTTGCGTTGGGGCAATCCCAGGTACAGCTACAGGTTGGGCAGAGAAGAGATTCAGAGCAGCAATGCGGAGAAGAACTTGGGGGTGTTGGTAGAGAACAAACAGAAAATGAGCTGGCTTGTGTGCTCGCAGCCCAAAAAGGCAACTGTATCCTAGGCTGCTTCAAAAGGAGCGTGACCAGCAGGTCGAAGGAGGAGATCCTGCCCCTCTATCCTGCTCTCATGAGACCCCACCAGGAGTATTGTGTACAGTTCTGGTGTCCTCAACATAAGAAGAACATGGATCTGTTGGAGCAAGTCCAGAGGAGGGCCACAAAGATGATAACGGGGCCAGAACACCTCCCATACAATGACAGGCTATGCAAGTTGGGGCTGTTTAGCCTGGAGAATAGAAGGCTGCATGGAAACCTCACAGCAGCCTTCCAGTGTCTGGCAGGAGTCTACAAGGATACAGGAGAGGGACACTTCATCCAGGACTACAGTGACAGGAAAAGATGCAATGGGTTCAAACTTAAATAGGGGAAGTTTAGGTTAGATATAAGGAAGAAGTTCTTTACTGTGAGGGTGGTGAGGCACTGGCACATGCTGCCTAAAGAAGTGGTAAATCACAGAATCCTAGAATCATAGAATAGTTAGGGCTGGAAAGCATTCACAGTTTTGCTAGGCAACCCATTCCAGTGCCTTACACCCTTACAGTAAAGAAGTTCCTCCATCCCTGGAGTGAAATGCTCCATCCCTGGCAGTGTTTAAGGCCAGGTTGGACAGAGCCTTGGGCAACAAGGTCTAGTGGGAGGCATCCCTGCTCATGGCAGGGGGGTTGGAACTAGATGATCTCAAGGTCATTTCCAACCCTAACCATTCCATGATTATATGGTCTATGGGAAAGTGGAGAACCTATCACAAATCTTCTGAAATACATCAATAAACTAACCCTTTTTAACTTGAAAAGGAAAGTTGAGTTCTGGCCAAGAGAAAATATACATCTAGACCTTAACACAATATTTGATATTACACAACATGAAAAACTAATTTTAAAAAGGACAAAATGAGAATAATTATGAAAAAGGAGAGTGTACTACGTATAAGGAACATTGGAAAACCTGCACTGACAGGGAAGACAATGACAAGTTACCAAGATGAAATGAGGATAAGAGTTGTTCCATTAGGCTCACAACTGAACCAACATTATTTCAAGCATCATTAGAAGTCTTTGGAAATAAAAGGAGAAAAGTGCTGATGACACAAAGCTTTAAGGTAACATTAACAGGAAAAAAAAGGTCAGGCATATAATAATTTAGTCTGCAGTATTCTAACATAAATCAGAGAACCGAAGAAAATTCATTGAATTCAATTATAAACACAATATGATCACAGGCCTCTTAAGTTTTTTTGTAAAAGACACCTACCACCCAGTTGTCCATACTTGTAGGCTGAATCCACTGTTGAAAAACATACTTCAAACAGTAGTGGTTGGACATCTAGCCTTAGCCCTGCTACTCAGTAAAAAGGAACTACCCACATGAGGAGTGTATAAGAGTGGAAAGATTAAGGTCTGCATCTTTTCCTTCAGGACAGCCACTATTTCTTATGCATTTCAAGATGGAGAGCCACAACTGCCTCTCCTTTAGACACTGGAAGCAATGACTTGATCCTGTGTCTGTTTTTCATTCTGATACTATCTAGTGATGGAAGTAAAACATCTATCTAAAAAACCCTCCGTTATCTTTTTGTCCTGAAATAGCTGCTTATTTGTTTTAACAGTGTACAGATGCAAGATTAGAAATAGTAACAATAAACAACTGCAACTACAAAACGTGGATGAATGTGCAGACTTTCTGTGCATGTTTGCCTACACTTAATAGCTACACTTTCACTGAATCTAATGAAATTGCTCCTCAGTATTGCTAATATTTCAGAGCAAATTTACAAGCTAAGAGTGGACTCAAGAACTCTAACAAGATAAAATTACTATAGAATTGTGTTGATTTTAGATATTAATTTATAACAAGATCCAGTTAGAAAAAGTAACATTTTAGAAATTAAAGTATATTCACCATGTAAAACTTCTTTAAAGTGGCAATTCCACCCTCTAGAAAATATTTTGTGATACACAAGATTACCATGTAGAGTTTGCAGAAATCAACACTGTAACTCTGCAACCGGCAGAGACACTTCTCTTCAAACCACTAAGAAAACCAATATAACTTATTTAATGAGTTTTTGATTACTTTAACATGCACACTCACAAAAAAACATACAGTAAATATAAACATTCAGTCAACAGCCAGTGTGTCTAGACTAAGGTTAAACTGAATAAACAGATGCAAACAATTACTGTGATGGGTTGGGAGAAGAAATGGATGTAGAAATTAGGAGAGAAAAAGAGCAAATGGCAGATTTCCCCTTTAAATAGTACTACATTTTGTAAACTGATACTAGTCTGATACTTATGTATTTCTCAGAGCAGTGGTTCACACAGTCCTTAAAACCTATATTCTGATTATTCCTGAACACACACTGAGTGAGGTGATCGAAGTTCATATATGAAGCTTTTAATGAAGTAGGGCATTTCTCTCTATTCATTGTCTGATATGACATGTTTTGAGATACTGGAACTCAAACATAATGGTCATGAACAGAACATCTGTTAAGGTTGATTTGTATTTGTGGAATATGTTTTTACAGGAATAAAGGATGATGAGAGAAGGCTAATACTATCAGAAGAATAACTTTTATTTCTTAAAATTAAGACAGAAGAGATATATAGATGGAGAGATTAATACCTCTGTGGATGGAGAATAGAGAAAAAGAAAAGACTGCATATTTGACTAAGTCATTAGATAAAATCAGATGGGCATAAACCAGGCATTGTGTGTCATCATCACACGTTTTACAGTGACAGCATACAAGATTTCAACTTCTTGAAAACAGGATAGTAATTTTTGGATCTCTAACTTCTAAACCACTGCTTCCTTCAAAGTGAATGCTACATATTATTACATGGGAGACTTCAATCCACTTATTATGTAAAAAAACAAAATAGGATGGGGGCAGCTTGTAAATCACAGTTTTCCACTGTAAGTTTGAGCTACATCTCCTTTCAAGTGTCAGATATAAATTCCTCATCCTTTTTAAAGGCTGCTTATTCTCTAAGGAGTTTTGTAGCTTCAAAGCATCAGATTATAAAATAGATATTATTATTAGCATATAAAATTATTTAATATATAAATTACATGGTTATATATAATGTAAGTATATATACACAAGATATATGTATATATAATCCACAGAGAGAGAGCACAGTGAATGGACTATGCAGAACTGCTCTACAGATAAAAGAGCAGTCATAAGTTTCACAGCAGAACTTTAAACACTGTGAATGTGAAATTTCTCTGTACTTTTATGTTCAAATGGGAAACCTTATAGTTTGTAGAAACAAGAAGAGCCATGAATTTTACACTTTAAAAGGAGGTCAGCACAACCCTCAGTAAAACAGCAACTTTCATAAAGTAGTAGTAATTCAAATGTTCTGGGACACTTTGCCCTAATGAAACAGCTGTAAAAGAACTGCCATCCTCATGTCCCCACATGAAATATCTAAGTTTTAAAAAAGATACGTACCGCTGTAGAGTTTTATGATGTCTGCTGTTAGAAACCTCTTTATTATCAGATATGCAGTGCCAGGTTCCGGTAGTGAACTCCAGTGAAGAACTTGTTCTAATACATTCTCTGTATAATGCAGAGGACGTTCTGAGAAATGCCGCAGGGGAAAAAAAAAATAAAATTAAAAAAAACCCAAACAAACCAAAACCAAAAGCCAAGACTGAATGCCCTTAGAAGTTACACATGCTTATACGCAACACTGTCTCACTCACTTTGAGCTAAAGAAGAAAAGCACTGCTTTCAAAATAAGACAATTATGCACTTCATTGACTTTCTGCAGCAACACCTGTGCTGGCAGGGTCTGCACAGATAATAAATATTAAACTAAACAAGAATAACCAAATATTCAGTGACTTTTGTATTTATGTAAGAAAACATTAGCAACTAAAGACGCTAAAACACAACTTTCAAATGAAATACAAAAGTTAGGAACTATTACAGAGCATACCAAAGTTTGACCAAAACAGAACCAAGAGAAGAAGGCATGATAGACTCTATGCGTGCACTTAACACTTCATTTGCTCAAACATACATTTGTGGATAGATATCATCCATCCTAAAAGACAAACACTGAGACCCACGATTCAATTTCACAAAACTGAAAAATTGCAGGGATAAGAATGTCCATCCAGTACTTCACACAAACCTCAGATCATACACCAAATGAAAATACTGAAAATCTGGCAAAGAGTCCCTAAATCTGCATTACCAGACCCAGCAGAAAACTGAGCCTGGCTCATACTACAACAGAGCCTGAGGTATCATATCAGGCAACACTGATGTAGATGGAGGAAGACTGCATAGCTCCCCTCCATACACACACGTACACACCCCTCTGAAGGTTTGCACCTGCTCAGCAGCAAGCACCTGCAATAATTAATGAAAGCACAAAAATCTTAACGATGGCTTTGTGGGCTACAACAGTAGATCCAAGCATCATTTTGTCTCCAAAGAGAGATTTTTCCAACTGTTCTGACTTCCCTTTGGCATACCAACTTATATAGGTCAGGCCTTGAGAAGAGCCGGATACAGTGCCTGGAAAGCCACACCTGTGTGACACTGTCATGTTGGGTCTGGCAGTCTAGCCCCGTGTCTCTTGAATACTGAGGGGAAAAGTATGCCACCATAGTCTCATTTTTCATTTCTGCTAAGGCAGATGAATATGAAATGTCAACAGCTGCTTTGGGACTGTCCAGCAATACATTCTAGCAGAAAATATCTTCCTGAACACCACAGCTTCAGAAAGCAGCAGCCACAACACACTTAAGTGAAAGAAAAAACTACCACTGTTTTGGGATGCAAAAAGTGCTACCTTACCTGTAAATTTGCTATATCACTTATAGGAAAGTTTTATTATTCAGACATGACAACAAAGCAGCCTAACAAAACCACCATTCTGTAGACAGCAGCTCAATCCCTAACTTTATAACACCATTTCTTCTGGCTCTTTTGTTTTAAATGTTCAAACTTTCAAAACTTCTTCCTAACTTTTGGGAAATTGTGGACTCTGATGTGATAAAGCTAAAACAACTTGTCCTTGTACAAAAGAGAAAAAAAAAACTTTACAAATCATCAGCAGGAAACACTGGCAAATCACCACATCTTCCTAGAACACCAGCACTCCCAGAGTAAACACCTACTGTTTTATTTATAGTTACATTTAAGACCATCTGTCATCATGGATTACACGGTACATAAATCATCATGCTGAAATGTATTAGCTATTTTGCTGGCAACACACCTCATTTACAAACTATCCATCAGGCAAAAATTACTAAAAAAAAAATACAGCCTATTTTGTAAAAGCGTATGGTATTGAATATTCTTCATTAGGCTAGATTAAATTATCAATTATTTCAAGGTTTTTATATGCAAATAATTTAGTTTATTTTTAATATTGCAATTTTAATATTTTGAACAGCAAGCAGTAAACATATATGTCCAATTACCCTTTTACAGAGGTCATTATATGCTGATAAATATCCCAAACCAGTCATTTTCACCTTAAACAACATTAACTATCAAGAGAAAATTACTTCTTAGAGAATTTAAAATTTTAATTTTCTTGCCTTCTCAGGGTTCATTTTCAGGGCAGTATATCTTAAAAGGTAAAATAACCCTCAGAAAACTTCAGGACTGAGTGCAGCAAACCGAATACCACCCTGCACTAGACAGGTACCAGACCGTGGCAGAAACACAAGCAGAATATTCCTTTCTGTCAGTAAAACACTGATCATTACTATACATTCGAAACAACTAAGCAACCTTTGCTTCTGTCATGACATGTCATGATGTCATCTTATTTGCAAATGCCTTAGATTACGTGACGTTAAATGGTGTTTGTTAAATGATGCTAATAAAATCAATGTGCAGCAGCATTTGGACCAAGGGCTGAACAGGACTATTTTTCTCTGTTATTCAGCCTTTTGAAAATCTGCTAGATTCAGCTATAGCACCACTGTAGTCTCCCTGAGTGTCTCTTACTACATGCATTATTTTTACTTTCAACATTATTAATTCAATTCTGATGCACAGATTCTTACAGAAAGGCATCCACGTAGAACATTTCATCAGTCTAATTACTGGAGACAGGTACTGAATTACAAATTCATCCAGTTTACTTTTTGTTTGTTTGCTTTAGTTTTAAATGGTATGACATTTCTACTTTGCATTGTAACTCTCGTTTCAATGGGATACACTCTAATCCCTTGCCAATATTTATTGTCCTATATAGGGCTGTAATGTCTTACTCTAAGCCTAATTTTGTTGCTAATTTTCCATAGTCATTAGCTCAGACAACTAAAATACTAGCTGTTACACCCGAACACCTCAAGAAGCTGCTGTGGGGTCTATCTTTTGTATTTATGTTCTCTCGGCCATATTTAGTTCAGCTTTCATTTGCCGGTAAATGTTTTATGAGTTTTAGAAAATAAAATTTCCTCTTCAGTTTTTTCAATTACTCAGTCCAAAGAAACAGGATTTCTAGAGTACTTGTAGGAGTTATCAGGACTCTTCTAAAGATAATAGATGCTAGCATTCTTTGTCAGTTGACACCTGCATCTATGAATGTGGAAATGAACTCTATGTTACAACTCTACACAGTATCACCACAAGACTGCAAGATGCAGAGAGATCAGAATCACTTATTTTAAGTCAAAAAGGAGAACGCATTTCCAATCTTGTTACCAATACTGACAAGGTCAAGCCTGAGCATATCACGGCTATTAGTAAATCTGAAGAGATTATTGTAAACACGCCTGAAAATCAAGTACAACAAAACTATTCAAACAAACTTGTAACGCTTAGTAATCCTAGTTTGCCCAAATTTTTAAACTTTTTTTCTTCTTAGCTTGGAAATAGGTACGTCACTACAGAAAAAGTCTACAGTCCACTTCTGTAACATCAAAATAGTAGGACCTGCAGCTCTAATATGAAGTACAAATAGATAATACTTTTTACTAAAAGCGTATTTCTTCACGTATTCTTCAAAAATCATGTAACAGTGATTATTCAAATAAAAATAAATATAAAAAATAAATAATAAATACATACAGAAATCTGTATTACTTCATAGTAAGTACTTCTAATAATAAAATGCAAGCTCTGGCACACCTGAAACACCACCCACGTTAACACCTCTCTACAGTTCATAAATATTGTGCCTGTGACATTTGCTCTTGCTGGCAGCAGAACCATATTTAAAACAAATGTTTCAAAATTTCGCCATATACACCATAGTGCCACTTGCTATATACACAGGATTACGCACTTCATGCTTCCTTTTTCATCTACACACATAAAATAATTGAATAAATAATAAAAAGATACTTTCCCTTAAGTATTACATGTATTTTCTATTTTCTTATTTCATTTTCTGAAAAACAGTTTTCCTTATAAAATCAACTGCTGACATTCTAATGAAAGTAAGTTTCTTCTTTGAGACTTATTGGTAAGACCTCCTTTCCTTTAGCTCATGATCAATGAACTGTGAAGCAGAGTAACATGAAAAACATTACTTCAGCCACCAATTTATAAGCATTTCAAACCAATTCATCACATTTCTGGCGAAGTGTAGAAAGCAATCATGCAGATGCCCAGCAACCAAATGTAGAATAATGGCATGAAGGCTAATATTAATTTTGTTTCTATAAACCTTTTACTAATTTTTTTAACTAAGATTTTAATTATGTTAATCATTAAAAAATTAAAATTCTAAAATTTCCTGAACATACATAAATTTAAGAGTCACTAACCTAGTTCACCATTTTCAAGTACTTCAAAAGTAGCCCAGATATCATCTTTGTTGGGAATAATGTTTTTGATTCCTAAAACATCATTAGTTAATTCTTCTGCTTCCATCAAAGGTGATACCTAGAATACAAATAGAGGCAGTTTATAATATTGTACAATTACCAATTTCTGATTAATTTTTTAGAAATCTTACTCCCTGCAACTGAATAATAATAATCATAATGATAATAATAATAATAATATAGGCAGCAGATGCACTCAGTTGGAAATCCATAAATTGCCACACTCCTGCATGGTTTCCTCACTTTTTTTTTTTATCCCCACAGAATCCCTGGCAGTGTTCTAGGCCAGGCTGGATGAAGCCTTGGGTGACATGGTTTAGTGCGAGGTGCCCCTGTCCACGGCAGGGGG
>JAOSLQ010041018.1:7141-27419 GCA_025629905.1 Lorius lory
TCCTGCAGCCCCTTTAGGCACTGGAGCTGCTCTCAGGTCTCCCCTTCAGGAGCCTTCTCTTGTCCAGGCTGACCCAGACCAACTTATCCCCAGGTTAACTACCTGAACAACTTATTCCATTCCAGAGGTTAAGACTGGTTTTAAATATGAGAGGACTGACGCCTGCCAGGCTGAGGCAGTTTAACTCACACATTTCCTTCCCTTCCCTGATACATCTGCAAAGGAATCATGGGGAAATGAACTCCAGAAAAATTAAAGAGAACACTTCACAAAAGAATTCCATAAAACCCTGGGTGAGGGGAGGCTGAGATTGGGGCGAAGGGAGAGAAGAGGCTGATCAGTTAAATTTAAGAAAACAAACAAACCCCCCCCAAACCCCACAAACAGGATGCAGACACATTAAAAAAGCAACACTGATCTAACAAAGGAATGTGAACTACAGTTGACTTAAACAGCATCACAGCAATAGCCCTCCCCCTGCACACAAATCCCTGCATCTCTTAAAGACACAGCGTTTAGCCCCTTCCAAAGCCTGGGGTTCTTTCCCCTGCTAGCCACATGCTGCTTGACACTCTTAGCTTGAGCTGATTTAGCTTATTGCCTTTTCTTTCCAGACAACAAGGGTGCCCAAGTCTGACCCAGACTCCAAAGCAAACTAACTGTATTATTCTGCCAGCCTTCGAGAGGTATTAAATTCTACCATTCCTGCTACATATCCTTCTCATTGAAAGAACAAGCTAGAAAGGCTCCTCTGTTTCATGGTCTGCTGTTAAACATCAGGAGAGTATAACCAAGATGAGATAACAAACACCTCGGTGAAAGGTATCATTTCTTCCCGCTAATTTAATATCCAAAGCAAGGAGCTATTTCCAAGTCAGAGTATGATTTTCTTAACGTGACTGCTGGTTTGCAATTACAGCTCCTGTTTACAGGTGACACAGTCTCATCCCATGAAGAACCATTTCCTCCATCCCAATGCAGAAATGGCAAAGTAAATGCCATCCCTCCCATTGTCCTTCCCTTTCATCATATTTTTACCTCCAGGAGAGAAAAGCTACTAAGAATACTACATTTTTAAGCAAGATAGCATCTTGACTTTCAGCTTGAACCCTTTTCAGCTGTAAGGTCACTACACATCATTTCACCGCCCACCAAAAACAGCCTATTCTCAATGAATGCTTAAAAGCTTTTCTGGGCTAGAAAATGCAAAACATACGTGTATCTGGTGAAACCTCTTGCTTTACACATGCACTGTGCCTGCTAATTAGGCTCCCAGACCTATTTGCAAAGCCTAGCAAAACTGGAATTACAGCTAAGACAGAACACAGGAGGGGTTTTGTTCAGTCCAAAATTCTTATCTTGCAATAGGAAGAAAGAAATTGCTGAGGGTCGAAATCAGTGCTGTTGCATCAAGCCTTAAACTAAATGGAAAACAGCCCATCTTCAGCAAGAAATCAGGAAACCTCAGGCTTCTCTATAGACCAGTCACTATGTGACTGCTGTCACAGAACATCACAATTCCTTTCCTTTACTCGTACTACAGAAATAATCTCTCTAAAGAGGGTGGAGGATTAACTAGTGACAAGTGGGCTGGAGACACTACAGAAGTACAAAAGTACTCCTAAGTATCCTTAAAATCTTATCCCATGATCTTGAGTTAAACACAGCACCTATTCAAAAGCACCTTTTGAAACAGCTTAGAACAACTTTCCTACCTTACAAGAAGGAAAAAACCAACCACAGTAGTGATGCTTTTAAACTCCAGCACCCATCATTCCCCATGCTTTAACCCAAAGAAGCATAAATCCCTGCTGTAATTCACCAAGGATGAAAAATACAGTTCTATACAATATCATAAAACCAGGAGACACGAGCAATAAAAAAACCTCTCAAGATTTCCAAAGACTCATTTATCAAGCAGTTTTTGCTTGAAGGCAAGTTAGATAATAACATGCAGAACAGAGCCAATTTAAGGCACTTGCATCCACTATGCTACATTTAATAAGTAGCTACAGTGACTGCAGGTTCTTCTTCCTTTCTTTGTTCAGAAGGGCTATGGTGCAAATCATACTGACATTAAGAGAGCAGAGATTTCCATAAACCATTTCCATGGTACTGACACTTAAGAAGTCATTTGGAGATCCATATTTGTTAACACAGAAGATGTGGCTTCGAGCCACCCAGTCTCACAGCCACCATCACTCAATGAGGTACAACAGGTACAATGCACCAAACCAATGGTCCAACTGGGTTTGAGCTCACTTCAAAACTTCAGGAGGCTACTGGGAACACTCAGACTTGTGACGTGAGAAGATCCTCTGCACTTGACACCCATCAGTATTTGTCGGCTGACAAGCACCTACCTGGGATTCGGATCTTAAACTTGCCGCTTTGTCCAAAGCCACCATCTATTACCCCATCCTCTCCAGTGGACAGCTTCACTTTCAGACCCACGAAAATCTGGATGTTTGTTTCCTTTTTAAATAAGGAACGACCAATCACACTGTAATCATCCATCACCTGCAAGAGAAACAGGGCTTCATGAGGGAAGTGACAAGAACAACTACACCTCTGAGGTACACACAGCTCAGTGACTTCCAGCATCCTGCCCCTGGAAAACCATTTTCCTCCAAATGAACAGAACTCTGGAAGAGTCATCAGAAACGCTGAGTTTAAGACAATTTGTGTCTAAAACCATAGAAGATTTTGTGAGTTAAAACATTTATGCTTTCACCTCCTTCCTTACAACCTAGGAAGGACAAAACCCCGCATCAGAACGCGCCGTAAAGATCAGTTAATTAAAATGTCTCTGCTGCTTTGAAACCTTCCCATGGAAGTCACTGAAGCACCTGTGCTCACACAGTTTATTCCACTCCTTTCCCACAGCCAAGTACGTTATCACCCATACAAATGTTCTGTCTCTTAGCTCCAGACCTGCCCTCCTCCTGCTACACCTCTGAAAAAGTGCCGGAATTACTCAGAGTTTCTAAGTGGAGCCTTTTAAATATTCACCTTTACAAGCACATGGATTTGTGAAACTAAAGGCCTTATGACCATTGTATCCAGTTTTAATTTCAAGGTTTGTAACCCAGTGGGAAGAGCCATTCCGAGTCCAATTGTTAATTAAGCTATCAGGAACAAGCGGCAGCAAGGCTGGGGGGTGAAGAGAGATAACCAACCCTCCCTCAGGCACTGCCAAGGGTAAGGTGCACTCAAGTGAGCCTAATCCTGGAGGTGTGAATATCGACAGCCTCACGCCTGGCCTTACTCTCACAGCTGTGGCAAGAACATTTATTTATCAGAAGAAATAAGGGGATGTTACTTGAATATTCTCAAGATGATTTTGTGTGCGTGTGTTCCAGTTCTTCACATCTGCAGAGCAAATTTTAGGTAAACCTAAGGGTTTCAAAGGCCAAAGTGACTTAGGAAAGTCAAGAACTATCACCAATCTTGAACACCCACCTTTAGTCATTGAAATAAGGACTCAAAGTATTCCTGGTTTATTAAGCTGCTCTCCTTCACTGAAGCCTCCTCCCTAGCCAGCAGTGCACACACAGACTCAAATCCCTGACACTGTTTATGATGCTCCATGTATGTGCCTCTTAACGCCAACCTCAGTAGGGCAGTAAATCTAACATCAGGAATTCCATTTTTGTTTAATTCTAAATGGGATTTACTTGCCCTCGGGAGGTCTGCGCAGTATTAGGGAGCACTGGCAGGACCTCACCCTGTCCCAGACCCCAGGCAGGATGAGGAATGGCTACAGCCCCTCTTTCTCCTCCCATGGGGAGATGACCAGAGCCCAGGCAGCTCCCCTGCTGCCGGGTGCAGAGTCCAGGCTGCAGGTAGCAGCATTCCGACATCCCAACAACAGTCACTGCTGGATCACCCACTCATCTGTTCCCCAAAAACTCATGCTTCTGGTTTTCAGTGCATCTGCCCTCTCCCCCCACTCAACAAGCACTGCTTCAAAACACCTTGTGAACCAGCAAAGGAAGCATCACTGCTCAGCAACCTCTAGCTTGTATTTAAAACTGAATAATGTCTTTTACTAGAGTCATTGATAATGGGTGGTGGTAGAGGGGGAAGATAAGCTCCCAGGCACACTTGCCTTTCTTCAGGTCTGAAACAGAAGACGAGTGGCAAAAGCCGCTGTTAATTCCAACCTGCAGAAGCACTTGCAGCCTTTAAAACCTTCTTTATTTCTCCAGTTGCAGTAGCTGCTGAAATAAAAACATTACTTCTGCTGACAAATCTTTTATTCCTAAAACAAGAAGGTCAAAACGGAACATTTGCCTCCTCGCTGCTGGCTACGTGCTCCTCACCGCTGTGGTTGAGGCACAGTCTGTCTCCTACCCTCCAATGAGGATCTTTCATATACCTTATTTTTGTAGTTATCCTCCCAAAAATGGGACAAAGAAGCCAACTTTTGAGACAACACAAACATCTTTTATTTTTCCAAGAGCACTTCAAAGTATCTTTAATTTAATTAAAAGGGAATTAGAGGGTGAGCACTCATACCAGGCTCGATGGGTCAGTTCAGAGCCCTCTCCAGCAAGAACTTGGGATGAGTTCTGTGAACAAGTATTACACACACATGTACCTTCAGAATAAAACCTTTATGACCCAAAGTCCTAGTCTTGTACACTAAATACTACACATCATACACTACATACTACATAACCCATCCTGTGCCTGTCCCCCCCAGCCAGCCTAGCACCAGTTCACCCCTGAAGACTAAATAAGAGGATGCCTGCTGTAAGAAGAGGTGACTGATCCATCTCTACAATAAAAGGAATGGGTGAAGGGGAGATAATTGCTACAAAGGAAACCTCATTTTCTCAACTTTGAGACTATGTGAGAAAACTAAAAGAAAAAAAAAAATCCAAGTTTTTTGTTTTAGCCCTGCTTTGTAAGCGGGCACAGAAGCGCGTGTTGTGCTCTCCAACTGAAACTCAACACTTCCAATCACTTTACCAGCAATTTACCTCCAATCGCTGGGGTTTAAGTTAATCCCCTTTCAGTTCTCCGAACATCTACAATGGCAATCACTTTGCCTATTAGCTGAACAGCCTTTTGGGAGATTTCTGCTTTCCTCTCCCTCTTTTTTGTTATAAACTATTATTAACTTAAGAAGCCGAGCACTGCAGCGGCAGGAAGGGCTCCGCAGCCTGCGCCGCAGCGGCAGCAAGGGGCCCAGCGACCAGGGCAGACTAATTTTATTAACTTCAGGGAAACTTCAAAAAGCTTTAGGGCTTTCATGCCAGACAGAGACGACCCCAAAAGTCAGTTTAAGTGCTGCATAAACAAAGGATTAGGGCAAGCAAAAGCTGAAGGCTCCTTGCGTTTCTTGTTTATACTGTCGGAGGAGCAGGCGGGCTGGGAGAGCGCTGCCTCCCTGCTCTAATCCCTGCGGTGTACAGTGGCGGTTCAGTTCACTGACCTACATTACCATAATATTTTGTTAAATTTATGGGCAGAGGTGCTGCATCAAACTCACTTAAGGACTTTTAAAAAAAAAAAGAAGAAGAAAAGGGGTGGGGAGGGAGAAATACCCAGAAGAGAAAAATAGTGCTGGTACAGCCTCCCCCTCTCCTTTAGGTTAGATCAGCAGCTTAGAAAGGGATTTCGAGTTCAAAGGGAACGTCTCTGTTACTCTTGTTTTATGGCTTAGACCAGAGGACACAATAGCACTGAGTTTATGAAATATCCCTTCCCACTCGGCTTTTGTGTTTGCAGGGAAAAAGTAAACAGCCCTTTCTAACCATAGCACGAGCATCCCTACGGCACCTCTGCTAATACCAACAAGTTCACAGGGAACATTAACCACTTCACACTCCCCATCTAAGCGGCACTTACACCACCACATATTGTTTGCAAAACCACAGTTAACATTACAACTCAGTGCAAACCATAGTATAATTCCAAGGAAAATAACCGTGATTTCCCTTTGAGCGGGGACACAAGCTGTAGTGCACAGCCTGTTAAACCACCCGGGTTGATAACTCGGAAAGTACTGTCAGCTGAAACACCCCTCAACAACCCATCACACACATCTTGAGAGCAAATAACTCCGTGTCCTAACATATCTGTAGCAAAAAAACAAAAGGGGGGGGGGATCAGATCAGAAACACAGAAGAACCAAAGTGGTGCCAGAATGAGACGGGAAATAAGGAACAGTTTGAGACAGAGAAAGCAAAAGCACTGAATATTAAATACTAGAAAGAGGCACAGAGAGACAAAGAAAAACCTTTTCTGATTTAATCTACAATTTTATGGGTTTAAATAGAAATAAAACATCTCTTTAAAAAGGATAAAAACACGTCTGAGGATTATTCTCAAACTGATAAATGAAGTCAAAGCCGAAAACAACAGGAGGGGAAAAAAAAGAACGGAAAGAACCTCTGACTAACACTGAGAACACAAAGAATTTTTATTGCATTTTTGTACTTTAGGACAAGTACACTTGAGACATCTTCATCATGATCCCCGAACAGCTCATTTATTTCTGGAGAACAGTCCCGAGCACTTTCCATTGCTGTGTCAGAAATGGGAATATTCTGGGGGCTGCAAAGTCCTGCTCCTTTTTAAAAACACAGCTTCACGTACTGGGAAAGTGATGGGATGTGAGGATGCAAAAAGGTGAAGGAGAAAAGAACAGAGGGGGACAAAGAACAGGGGTTTAACAAAGTCCTCACTAGAAATCAAGCAGGAGACAAAGGCTTGCAGAGCTGCAGTGGGAGAGGACAGAGATGTCTCTTGGAACAAACTCGCATCCCCTTCTGAAGGCACCACAGGGATGTACAAACATCCCAAGGCTGTCCCCTTGCCACGCCACCTCCAGCTCCAGTGTGGGGATCCTCTGCCAAAGGCCAACTGTCCATCATCTCCCTTGGGTTACAGACTCCTGGTGTTTGGTCAACAAGGCCTGTTCATACCAAGCACTGCCTGTCTGTGCCACACTGCTGCACAACGCAAATCCGAGTGAAGGTGCGCAGGAGAGGGATAGCCACAGTTCAGTATTATGGAGGTTTAGTTCCACTTCACCTTTTTACTTTCAAAATGCCGAGGAAATCACATTTATATAAAACCCGAGTTATTTAAGTTGCAGAATCGGGCACTTAAGAAGTTAAGAAATGCCAGATGTCCACAGAACCTTACTCCTGTCCGTCTTTGATATGCCCCATGATACAGCCTTTACATAACCACATCCAAAAGCATTTCACAGGAACCCTGCCTTATTAAGTGCACAGGGGAACAGAATTAATGTTGCATAGGCAACTGTAAATCTGGCATTTCCGAACTTCCAACTGCATGATTTTTGCAACCTAAGTAACATTCTTAATATATTTTTGGCTCCAATAAATAAAATGGAGCACTGGTTGCCTTGCTGACAAACCCATTCCCCCACAGGTGACTCTTGTGCAACCTCAGAAAAATCAAGACCAGCTGTCCATACACTTGCAAGGCCCAAAAAGCATGTCTGCATTTCGAATTTCATCATATAAATAACAACCATAGGTGTTACTCAAACCTTGCAGAATTCTACTGGCCAGTCACGTGCAGTGAGCCTTTCTTTTGCTGGGGAGTGAACAAGACACCCATCTTCTCATACGAGCGAGCAGCAGATTCTGTGCTTGGCCAGTACGCTTTCATGACACATGTATCCTACTGCATTAATCCATATGCTGCGTCAGACAGCAAACATCACCCTTCCTTTCTCAGCACTGGTATTTGTTTAATAAGCACACAGCCCTCCCTTCTCCTTCCCCTTTCCCCCACTGAGCTTCTCAAACCCTTTTACTCAAAACCTAAACAAGAGCCAATAATAAATGCATCTTTTATATTCCTGCTTTACAGTGCATTTTAACTGGTGAATGCGCTGTGCACTTTTATCCACCTGAGTGCCTTCATCCCTGTATTATGGCTGTATTTAGCATACCATCAGCAGCCAGGCAGAACCAAACAAACTCATGTGCAGACTTCAAAGCAGGCAAAATATTAATTGTGGCGTCTGCGTGTTTACAGTGGATGGAGCGACATCCACCACGGCCCTGCTGCGGTCCCCATGGCTCCCGCAGCCAGCACCCACCTCTCACTGGGCAGCTTGGTCCTGTTACCTTGTCCCCAGGTTTGTCCAGTCACCCAGAGAGCACCACTGCCTGGCCTTGTGTTTTACCTGCTATCCTGCTGGCACTACAGTGCCACTGTAACAACAGCAGCAGCCCCAGCAAGGCAATGAAGCATCCTTTATCCAGAAATAGGTTAAATGGAAGAATCAGCAGCCCTGAGGAGGAGGACTTGGGGGTTTTGGGTGATGAGGAGCTCCCCATAACCCAGCAGCATGCACTTGTTTTTGCTTTTCCGTTCAGGCTTCAGAAGGGATGCACTGATTAAAACCTTGGTAACTTACCCTGCTTTCCCATCTTGCTCCTGGCAACAATACTTTTCCCTTTGGGGACACTTATATAGTACCAACATTCAAATAACCAGTCACATGGTGTTATTAAGCACTAAGTGACACTTCCACCTGCCCAAACATAAGCATGCAAGGTACACGGTGGCCTCGGTCCCCACAGGAACGAGTGCACTAAGAAAACTCATTATCCAGCAAGCCACAAAACTTGGGAACAGAGCGGCTGTGAGTAACACCAGGACATCCCACGGCTGTGAGACATGGAAGGAAACTGCTGAAGAAAGAACTAGTGTGATAAAGCCTAAAAACAAGGCAAATAATGAGAAAAATACAAGAAAAACTTCAAAGTACACAGAGAAAATGAGTTCTTCTTAATGTCAGAGGAACACAGAGAAAGCATCTTTAGGAAGGACAAACCCATTCTCTTCGGAGACATTCTGCTATGTTAAAATGGGAAACAATCACAGCTGAGACTTGCGTATGTTTTTCACCACACAAACTTGTAAGTGCAGAAGGTGCAGCCTGAGCTACGCAAGCAAAGCAGAGGGTTTTCCTTCTCCTTTTGTTTCTGACAGAGTTACTGATTTACGAGCATCCTCAACAATAGGACCCAGTGGCAACCATCCTAAGATAAATCCTGCTGGTGCAAACACTTTCAAAACAGGCAGAATATCTGAGTCACACAGGAAAGCGTGATGCACTTCTATGGTTCACCTTGCAGCTGAAACTCTGCTCTCAACCCGCGTGTCCATGGAAGCCAAAGAGCAAATAATGTGACAAACAGAAAGGATTTATCCCAGGAACTGAGTAACTGCTTCATGAGTCAGGCTGGAATCAACCTGCAATGCTGTGCAGAGGTGGAACTGAGAGGAAGGTATTGCAAAGGTGATGCTGGGATTAATACAAGCCTCTCTGCCCACAGAACTGCCAAGAGCTGACTGGTGAGCTGGGGGTCTCCAGAAGGACAAGACCAAGCACAGCAGTTGCTGTTTATCCTCAACCTCCAGGTCCAGGGGCTGCTGACCTGCTCTAGTTTAACAAGCCCACATTCACCCCCACCATTCTTGGCCACTTCAGAGGGACAAACCTTCACAGCATCTCATTTGCCCCTTTTTCACAGGGACCCCCACATCGCACTCCCTGAAGCAACACTGGTGCTCACAATAGCACTCTCAGCCTTGCCTTTACCCTGTTATCAGCACAAGCCACTTGTTGCCAGCCTGGTTCTTTTTCCTATCGAAAGCACATTTGTCAGGCAGCCAAGGCTCTGCATAAATAAAGTGTCCAGAGGGCGACAGTCTCTGCCTCCCTGTAACCACGCCAGAAAGATGCTCTTGACAGAAACTTCCTCCCACTGAACTTCTCCCCCCTCTCTGCAGGAGAAAGCTGGACTCGTATTTCACATCATTTTAAAGCCATCGAGTCAAGCAATCACAAACCTCTGCCTCCGAGCTCCGAGGGAATGGCACATTTTGATTTTCCTTCCAACTAACCCCTAAAAGACTTTTTCTAACCACAAAGCAAATCGGGTCTGCAGTAAACCAGGAGCAGTCACACACTGACAACAGTTCAAACTAACAGAAAACTCATGACTGCGCTTTGAATCATGCAGCCAAGCTGCAATCCCAGCATGGTGAGGAGCAGGTTTCCTGCACTATGCAGCACCTCAGACAACGCTGACTTCACCCAAAAAGCAGTGATATGTAATTTAGAGCCAAATTCCTCAGGTACTACAATAACACATCCCTAAAGAAGAGGTCAGCAGATAAATAAGCAAGGATGTGAAAAGAGGCTCAAGGTAAATTCAAAGTCTCTGGTGAACAGCAACAGTCAGGCTTTAGGGCTCCCAGTCGGCATTAAAGAGCCAGGGTACCAAAAGGAAACAGTGAGCACAAGGGTACCTGAATTTCTGTAGGACATTCACCATCACTGGAGCAGATGAGAAAACCCAGGACGCTGAAGTGTGAATTTTCACTAAAATCTACTAATTCAAGACAGTTTGTGAGTTTGAATGTGATTTATAAAAGATGCTGTTTACCCAGTTCATGGATCTGATTTCTATGTGAAACAGCAAAGCCATCACATTTGCTCTTAAAGAGCCAGCAAATCTTTGAGAATAAATGTTCTTTCTGTTTAAAAAACCCCAAACAAACCCCAAACAAACCCACCCAAAACCCATAAAAAAACCCATAAAAACCCCACCAACTTAAAATCCAGGAGGGTGCTGTGCCCAAGGGGCCCAAAAGAAAAGCCTGAAACTTAATGAATTTACAGTTCTTACTATTTCCTCAGTGCTCTGACATTAATCAGAGCTCGAACAAAAAAGCCAAACCATAAATGCCTGATCTCTCCTGGGTAAACGGGTAGTTACACCGCAGGGAATTGATTCTAATTCCAGCAGCAGGCAGGGGGAGAGCCCCCATCACATCAGCAGCAGGGTTTTACCAAGGGGTACTCCTGAACCCTGCTGCACCCCGGTCCTGGGTGCGTGTTTCCAGCTGGTGTTAAGCCCAAGAATGTGGCTGGTACAGCCCCTGCCTCCCTCTCGGGATGCTCTGGGGCTCATTTTCCCCAGCAGCGTTCTCTAGAGGAAAAGTTCATTTCTTGTGGAGGTAACCTGCATTTTTGAATTATTATGATGATTTTTATGCCTCCTCGGGGGGGGGGGGGGAGCTTCCTTGCTCAACAGAAAAAGAAAACTTTCCTGCATCAGTGCCAAGAACAGACACCCTGAATTGAGTGATCCTAATCTCCAGCCATCAGCAGCAGGGTGGGACCAGCTGATTCAGACTTTCTATGAGCCAATGACTTTGTGTACTAAAATAAGGCACTGTACCACCCAACTGTTCCTGCTGCTCGCTGCTCTGCAAGAGCACAGGCTCAATAGCAGCTCCCGACTGGAAGCACTTCCCCAGCTGGCACGGCCCTCTTCCCACCGGCTCTCCCAAGTCCCTGCGTGCCCCTGTGACTTCACACTGTGAGGGTTTCTTAGGACACTTGCTCCACCATCATGCATCAGGGAAAACACCAACTCTGAGTATGTGTGGTGCCATGGGAGGCAGAACCCAAAACAAACCTGACCTGCAGACAGCCTGGTCGATGGCAACTGGTCATTCATGAGGCCAATTTCTATGCATACAAACAGTGGGTCCAGTTCTAGGGCCTCCAACACAAGAGGGACGTGAAGCTGTTGGAGTGAGTTCAGAGAATGGACCTCCTGCTAGAGCAGCTTGCTCCAAGCCCCTGTGTCCAGCCTGGCCTTGAACACTGCCAGGGATGGAGCATTCACAACTTCCTTGGGCAGTCCATGCCAGTGCTTCAGCATCCTCACGGTAAAGAACTTATCCTTATATTTAATTTGAGTCTCCTGTTTAACATATTCCCCTTATGCTATCATCGCAGTCCCTGATGAAAAGTTCCTTCCCCAGCATCCTTGTAGGGCCCCTTTCACACAGTCTTCACATTTCAATGTCCACCAATATATGCATTTACAGAGAACAAAAATCCCCCCTCCCCATGTATAGCACTGAAGAGGCAGCTTACCCTTTCCACTTGTCCTTCTTTGTGCTTCAGCTTGTACACTTTCAGCTTTGGCAGGAAAGTCTCTGTGTAGTTTTTGTCTTCCATGCCTTGGAGCAGCACCCCATGGAATGCCAGCCTGCAGGTATTTGCATGGATATCTGTATCCAGCTTGGAACCAATCACAAGGCACAGTTTAGGACAAGTGACTGGTTTTTCAAACTCTAGCAAAGCCCACTGTTGTCTTGGGAGCTGGACTTCTCCTGCCTGGTCATTCTCTTTGTTCTCAGAAGAATTAGAGTCCTTGGACAAATACGTCTCTTGATAAAGATAATCTTTGTCAAAATCAAAAGTGTTTTCTTGAACTTCTTCATTGAAGCCAGCAGGGGCCGGACTGAAAAACATCACTCGTCCCATAACGGTTTCATGGCCAACTGTGATATGGAATTTGGCCTTGGTCTGCAGAGCGCCTCGAAAATACTGGATTTTCTTCAGGGAAATGATTGCAGCGTGGATGGTGTGAAGTGATTCTGGGGTGCAGATCAGGCCTCGTTCGAGCAGCTTGGGATCAAACTGGGTTACGCAGATGCCCACTCTGTCACCCTGCATAGCGTAAGTCACAGGAGTATGGAACATCTGCATGGACTTGACTTTCTTTGTCACCTGTTGAGAGAGCAAGAAAGAGAAGCCATTAATCACCATCTCACTCTATGACCTTCCTTGTATTTAAAAATCAACAACTCAAAGCTTTCTTGTAAAGATTTGAATTTTCATAAATTCAAGGCTAACATCACTGTCACTAATGCACAGTTCCACCTCTTTGGATTATTATGAAGGGAAAGATACTGCCTTAGCCTACTGCAGATCAGCCCTTCATACCTGTCCAGTACCTTGCAGACAACTTAATCAGCCCATCTATATTTGTCCTGAATGCAAACAGTTCTTCCCCTCTTATTCATGGTATTTATTCTTCTGAAGTTCCCATAGACAAAGCAGGGGAGAGAAGGAGGAAATGAGAACATCACATTCAAGCCCATTTCTTTTTTTTCCTACGCGTTCTCAGTACCAGAATCGATTGTAAAAGCAGTATGGAGTACAGAATGGGGAGGGTGAGGGAAGGGGTTATGGATTAGATCACGCAAGAGCCGAACTGGAATTGCATCTCCTGCAAAAGGTCAGACATGGAACCACAGAGAAGTGAATCAGTGAGTTGATCTGTACCCACTGGATCAAGTAACAAGAGCCAGGGTAGCTTTAAATCACCAGCTTCCTGTTTGCTGCGCAGCCCATGAGCACCAGTACAGTATTTCACTCCCTTTCACTCCCACCCCAGCTGACAGAGACATTTGCCCATGGTTCAAATACTCCAAATGCAGAGTTTTCTTCAAGAGACTCAAAATCCATCTTTGTTTTGTCTGGCCTTTCAAATACAAACCTGGAAGCACTGAACGGGATACAACTGGCCCTCAGCTTTAGATCTGTTTCTCCTCTGCATACCTCCTTTTCCCCATGTGTCCCCACAAGTTACACCACAGCTCTAAACTTCCACATATTTTCTTTATCTTCACAGCAATACAAATTTGGGCTGGACCACCAAGTCCACCAAACTACCAACAGAATGACCTTACTCACTTCATAGCACTCTGCCTTGAGCAATGGGAATTCATAACTGAGAACAGCTACAAGCAACACCTTCACCATCTTTGCATTTATCTCGAGCACCCAATTCTTGTCCTCAAAGTCCACTCTACAAAGCAACTTCCATCTCATCTTGTCCATGAAAAGAGGGCAAGGCCTATTTTGGCAATTCAACAGACATTTTACTTTTCTTTGGGGGAATTAGGCACTTAAAAACAGAAAGATAGTGAACAATATTGAGTGTAACTTTAAGAAGAGACTTCATTGCGTGCAAACAATGGAGGTAAACATGGAAAACCAGTATAAAACTCATTACAAACTTCACTAAAAATCATTCACATTTTGTTTCCTCAAAACAGCACAAGGGAATTGATGATATCCGATCATATCAATCAAGAGCCACGTGTTGAAATCTTACATCATTTGCAAAGGGATTTGCTTCCCTGTTTAAATTTTATGTGTATAATCACATTAATGTTCCTCAAGCATTAGGTAAAGGTCTATCAAAAGGGTGAGAACGAAGAAGTTCATGTTTTTTCAAATGCCGATTAAAAAAACGCAAACCAGAAATCAAAAGCACCCAACCAGCTCAGCCCTTGAGATAAACAAGTGTGTTCAATATAAGACAAGAACCCGGTTTTTGAAGACCAAAGGACAAGCCCACTAAGATTTTCAAAGCAGTTAAGCACAGACTAATAGAAAACAGGATACAGAAGAAGTCCACTAATGACTTTTTCCCCTGATATATCAGAGCTACTTTTCCTTTATTTATCCCACTTCCATTAAGTTATCAACCATATGCCATTGCTCAAAGCTTCTTTAGATAAGAACCTAGTCATCCTGCTGGCTCCCAATGCTGCGAGTGCATCTTTCCGATAGGAAAGACGCATCAGCCCTACTTCCCTGTACCACTGACAAGGAGCTCCAAGTTACAATAATTAGTCTCAATAACCTAGTAGAGAAAATGCTGATTATAAACGCAGCATTTGTTAAAGGAGGATTACATATCTATTACAAAAAGAGACTCCAATGCAAACACAGAGGAGTACAACCAGTTTAAAAACAAGATCACATCTCAGAGCCCGGATGCTAAGAGCAGCACCTTTAAACTTACACTCAAGAACGATGAGGAACTGGTGAATGAAGAAAGCACCATTTCAGCCCTGAAGTTTAGAAACACACCAAGAGCAAGCCTGCCTCAACCAGCACACAAACACGAATTAAAAATGACTAAAAAATCCCAAAACACAGCTTTGAGAGGCATAAACTGACCATACAAGGAAGCAAAGCGTCAAAGACAAGAAACCCCACCTTATTTCACCCAGCAGAAGTGCCTCTTTACAGCTGAAGAGGAAGAGCAAAGGCCCAACTGCACAACTAGAACACATCCCGTATTCACTGCTTTTGCAAGGACTCCCTTCCTCCCGATTGCTCTGCTACAAACCCAAAATAAGAATGGGGCATCTCATCTTCCAGCTGCCAGTATCACCTCTTGGTGGTCAGAGGATGCCAAGCTACACTGCCAAAAATACACTGTCTGACAGGTACCACAAGTTTTAGTCTTCACCCAACCCCTAAGTACATTCATTGAAACAAGCAAAGCTCCAATTCAGACCTGACGGCTCTTACACATAAGCACATCTGTCCAGAAATTCACTTCTAATCATGAAGAATGCCAAATTCTTTGCTTTTAACTCACGTCAACCCCCCCAATCCAACCTGCACCTCACCGTTTCCACGTGAGAACTCTGTGTGAGATGCTACCCAAACCCTGCTAACATCACAACTCTTCCTATCTACTTTCTGACACAGAAGGTCATTGGGCTGGTCATGCTTGACTTGCCCTTGCAGTATTACATGCTCTTAAGATGCTGTTCGGCCTCCACTCCTTACATCTCCTCCTCTACCTGGGACTCACGAGGGAAACACCAAGGGCACCAAGCCCCATTGTGCCTTGATCTTCTCTCTGCATTGTCTCTTCCACATTTGGGTGACTATTCACATAAGGGAAGACCACATCCTCTTTTAGTCCTCTGGCCAAAAGAGCCCGAGGTAGGTAAGGAAGAGATCTCCACACTCCAAGGACCCGTGGAAGGAAGCAGAAGCCAGATACCTACTATGCATCCTTTCATCTCCAAATGACTAAAATCTCTCTGGGTTTTTCTGTAATAAGAAAAAAAGGAATCTTAAGACACAATACCCTTAAACTGAGTGGTGCTGCTCATGCCACCTATCACTACAGATGACAAAGCACACCTTTTAAAAGCAGAATGTAATGCCACCGAGTTTAGCCAGCAAGTATCTAGGCAGCAAATGTCAGACCCATAATAAAACTATGACACAGAATAAGCTTCACATTTACATTCCAATTAAAATTTCTGCAACTTATCAAAAACTATTTCAATAAACCATTTTTCAAAGGAAACCAAAAAAAAAAAAATCCCCAAAGAAGTCAAAGCCAAGGGAGATGATAGGTTACAGAAAGGCTGTCTGGAATTTTCTGCTTCCAAAAGAATTGAATTCTTCCCCCCCCCAAATAGATTTAGGTTTAGAACAATAATAATACTTTTATCTGAAGACTTCAAAGTCACGTACAGAAGAATGTATCACAGTAAACACAGGGTTGAAGGTTTTATAGAAGGACTTCTACTGGGGTTTTTTTTTCCTTCTTCTTTAAGAGAAATTTGTTTACTACCAGCCTTTGAAAAGCGAGAAAGGGAGGAAACTATAGGGCAAAAGGAAGTAAAACTTTCCCGTGTAAGGAACATTTGGAGCTTTGTGAGAAGGCTGGTTTGGGTAGAATGTGCGACATGTAGCCCACTGCGAGTAATAGTATATCTCAAATAAAAATCAGCCCATGAATATACATAATCCAAAAGGTAATTCTCCCAATCTCTGAAATGTAATGGAGCCACTCTAGATCACTGAGGCATGAATATTTACCGTATTCAGGCTTTACTGCTCTCGATCTGGGTTCAATTTTGCAAATTAAACTGAAGGCTCTGTGGATAGAGAGATTAAAGAAGAGCATCCCAAAGCCTGCCTGCTTCCTTGGTGTGGCAGCAGTGATCTGGTTACCCTTCTGCTAGGTTATTTCTTTTCACTTAATGCAGTAGGTCAAAAGCAATCGCGAGTGGAAAGAGGAGGTCATTACTGGGTCACAACCTTGGAGTTAAAGGCTCGCAAAGGAAAACAAACAGAAAGCGAACATAAAACTGCATTTAAAAATAAAACCTGTAATGAAAAAAAAGGGATTTTTCCAGCTCTTTTCACTTCTATTTTGACAGGTCAAGAAGAGAAACAGGAACAGAGTTCTTCTTGCTCATGAACAGAATTCTCCCGTCCCTTCTTGAAAATAAGCTTATTAACAGAAACCATCATTTATACAAAATGAAATAAAGGTGATGAATAATTACCAAAAGATCTGTCAGGCCTCATTTGCAGTGGCAAACGTTAACATTTACCCTGATGATTTGTACATTTTCTAGGAATGCTTGGAATATGAATACAGCATCACCAGTGCAACGCAGCACACGCAAGTACACCCACCAGTACAAATCAAATGACATGGTACCACTCCTAGCGAATTCCTTGTACTAATTACAACCAAAGCAAAGGTTACCTTTGCTGAGAGGAGAGAAAAGGAGCTCATTACTATCAGCCAACTTGTTAGTTTATGAAATGAAAAACAATTGGGGTATAAAAGCTTTGCAGCTTTTCCTTGATGATGTTTTTTATGGCAAATAAAGAGTTTAACTGGAGCAATTCCTAAGCCAAGTCAGTAACAGAGATTAAGATTAGATGAGTAAATTTATATCCTCTGCATTGTATGCTGCTCTCAAAATCTAAGCAGTTAAGTCTAGAGTAAAAACAAATGGATTTATCCCTATCACCTTGGCAAATGATACCAAGCTATTAAAGGAGCAGAGCAGCAGGGTGCAAAGTTTGATATAGCAAAACCAAATTCTATTACACAGATACACGGTATAAAACAAACATCAGGGTTACAATAATGATTCTAATTAATCCATTCATAGGCAACTGGGGGAAGAAAGGGGGGGGGAAGAACAGAGAAACAGAGGGGAAAAACTGGGGAATGACTGAAGAGACTCCTAAAACTGGAAATAAAGCCAAAGTGCAGTGTTCAGCAGTCAGCAAAACCAGCATTCACCATATTGAGGTGCCACGTGATGCCTCGTGAAAGAAGAAATTCACACTTATTTACCCCTGAGCTCCATCCTGGTACCAAAGGGTTACTGCGCTCTGAACCCTTCACCAAGGGCCTTACTAAACATCTAATATTTTTCTTTCTGCTTTCTTAAAGGCCCCAGATGTGTTCTTGCAGATCAAAAGAGACCAACTTATAAAGTTAAACGAAATCAAGGGCTTTTGTTCCAAGGCATCGTTGCTGAACTAATTATTCCTGGATGTTGTTTAATGAAATAGCGGTGCCATATATTAGACCAGTTAACAGGATGAGTTGTGTGAGTTATAGGAAAGGTCTGATCTGGGATTATAAATTTCAGGTTTTCTTCAAAGGAGATGAAACAAACTGCTCAACTCCCCAGTCCTTTCTGTCACTGGAAGACTGAAATAAAGGAACCCAAAAATGTATGAAAGCTGAAATATCATTCTACATATTTACCCTTCCCTGAAGGATAGAGAACAAAAGATGGGGGAGTTCAAAATACTCCCGAGGTTGAGATGGGGAAATGAAGATCCAAGTTATCCTGCCTATTCCCTGAATGCCACACAGCACAAGTGAAAATAAACATTTGTCAAGCCTTAGGAGAAGCTTCATTTTAGATGTGCACACACAAGACAGGGCCCCCATCTTAAACAACCCAATGCAAATAGTTACCACAGCCATTATTAAGCATTTTTATTATCGGGGAAAAAAGAGGATGGGGGTTGCAAGCAAAGTACTTTTCCAACATCAAATTATTAGTGGAATTGGATTTTTTACATTATCCTGCAGCCCTCAACCGCACCAATGGTTAAATGCCTATTTAACTATACGTTTACCTTACTGAGAGAAACAAAAGACTCTCGAGATCCCTAAGGACATATCAGACTCAACTTTTCTGAATCCCTGGCTCTTATATATTCAGACAATAAACACTTCTCTTCCCTACTGATAGGCTCTTCTGTGTTTGTGTTTTACAGCCTGACACCGGCCAACCCAACACTTGACACCTAATTAACAGACCTGGGAGCTCCAGGTCCCTATATTGATCACACTAAATGGGATTAGTGGGAAATAAAAAGTTCAAAGGGTCTTGACCAAACCTGAGCAGAGCCCAGCTGTGACAGCTGCTATGAATTTGTGTACCCAGTGCCCCACATCTGGATTAAGAGGGCTCCGGCACACAAGAGCCCGCGATAGCGGTGAGATCCCGACGGATCCCCCAACAATGTCAGGCTCTGTAGTGACTGACTGCTCCCTTGTTTGCATAGGTCTTTTTGATTAAGGCCTGAAAAGGGTCCCTCACCTCTGGTATAACAAGCACTTGCAATAGATGTAGAGTTGCGACTTCTCTGCCTCCCAAGGATTTGTTAGCATGCAGTGGAAGAGCTGTCTAATTCGAACACAACCTAGGTTTGGTTCTAAAAGAAAGAATTCCTGGCACAAGCTGCAAGCACACCTGGTGTATTCTGACATTGACAGCCAGGAGCTGTACTGAAATGACAGAACTCCATGCTATTATCTTCTAAACACACTTTCTATTTGCCTAAACCTCTCAGCTGTCATCAGGTGAATAAATAATTCTTCCTTTTATACACACACACGCACTTTAGTGACAGTTCTGACATGATTTTCCAAACCTTTATCAAGATCCAAACAAATTACAGCTATCACCAACGTATGTCAGTATTGAGTACCCGTGCAAATTCATTTCTTATTTAAACCACGCTGCCTAATTTTCAGTATCAAATACCACAGACACCTGTAACAGAAACACGGGAAACCTCCTGGACCCCAGGAGGCAGCAAGCCCATCATGCCGATGGTGCATGTCTCGCTGAAGCACAGCGACTGCTCAACAGGATTCTGCTGGTTAATGGGATAGTTACCAAAATAATCAGGATAAACTATGAACAAAGTGTTATTTCCCTTTTGTTGGTGCTTTTATTCATTGATTTGGTTCAGGATTCACTCATCTTTAAAAAGAAAAGAGGCAGATCAGCTCTGGGAGTTTATGTATCAGCGATAAGGAAACAGTCATCAGCCAGGAGGGAAAGATGGAAACCGGCTGTCAATTTAGAAATCATTTTAATCCATTATGGGCCTTTTAAAAGGAAGCTAAATGTGGTCCATGAAGGGACCTTGAAAATAGGCTCACTGAGGCTGCAACGTGCACAGGTAACAGAGGAGCCAGCACCAGAGCTGTCACACAGGGATACCTGACAGCAGATCACCAATGATGGACACTTGGTCAATGTGAGGAACCTGCAGCTTACAGGAGAAGAGTGGATCATTAATGCTGGCACATAAAGGCATTCCACATAGCAAAAAAAAAAAACCACAAACCACCTTTAAATGCTTTACACAGTATTGCAACACTCCAGAAGCAGATTTTGCCCCCTTTAGTTTCAGGGTTTTTTTTCCTCTTCTATTTATGTATATCTATAGAATCATAGAATAGTTAGGGTTGGAAAGGACCTTTAAGATCATCTAGTTCCAACCCCCCCGCCATGGGCAGGG
>JAOSLQ010041021.1:0-25551 GCA_025629905.1 Lorius lory
GCCCTTCCCTCTAAATAAAAACAAACCTACCATTTGAAAATTCTGTGCTGTTTTGCGCTGTTTTCCCTGTTTCCCAGGCAACTTCAGAAAGAGAAGAAAGAATTGATGTGTGTATATATATATATATATATATACATATGTATGTATTAAATCAAATTAAACTCAGGATGTTTATAGTATAGTGGAATTAGAAGAACCTGAAATTGCCATTTGGCAATATTAAAATCTAATGGCAACTTTGTGACTGATAATTGACACACGTTGATTCAGAAACAGGGGGTAGGGGAAGCAGAGGTATTACAGCTCTTCTGGAGGAACTGCTCCTTTATCATAGAACCACAGAACACCAGGTTGGAAGGGATCTCAACTCTCATCTGGTCCAACCTTTCTGGGTAAAACATGTCCTAGACTACATGTCCCAGCACCCTATCCAGCCAGATCTTTTAAGTGTCCAACATTAGGGAATCCACCACTTCCCTGGGGAGATTATCCCAATGGTATGAATTCCGTATGCCCAGCAAAGGGCAAGCTAGAGCAATGAAGTTACAAATGAACACCCCACGTGGGTCCGCGCACACGGGGCAGGGCTGCCCCGACACGGCCCTCAGCTGCCAAACGCCACCCCGGTCTCTGAGGGCGGGCAGTCACTGTTCTCAGGTTCGGTTCAGCTCGGCCGGGTTCAGGTACCCGCCGTCCCAGTGAAACCCGCCCCGCTCTACCTCAATCCGGTCACCCCCCGCTGCCTGCCGGCTGCTGCTGCAGCAGGCCCCGCCCAGCCCTGCACTGCCCAGCGGAGGCGGAGTCGCGCAGGACTCGCAGCCACCGCCGCCGCTTCCGGAACAGTTGACAGCAGCACCGGGGCCATGGAGGATTTTCACCCCCACAACGACGAGGTAGGGGCTGCCGTCCTCCAGCGGAGAGGAGGGCTGTGCCCAGGCGCGATACGATGCGGGCCCTCCGCCAGCCAGCCTGCTTCGGGCCCCGCTCTGCCTTTACCTCGCCGGAGGAACCCGGCTGAGAGCCTGGCAGGTTGGGAGCTGTAGTTGTAGAGGTGGGCTGCGCGCCGGGACCTCCCGCTCCCTGCTCTTCGGGTGCTGGTGGGCCCGTACGGCTGCTGCGGGCCCACTTCGCGTAGAGCTGGGGTTCAAGGTGCAGGCCGAGTCTTGGCGCGGCCCTCTCCCTGTCTGCGGCCTCTGCTGCTACCGGCCTGCTCCAGTTCCGGGAGCTGAAAGTTCCTGCATGGGGACGTGACAGCGGTGCTTGGGGGTGCTGCCACCCGCCTTGGGAATGCCAGGCTGCTGCCTTTTATCTTGTATCAACCCTGGAAAAAACTTAAGCCGTGCCGGGGGGGCCTTTCCCTTTCCATGTGGCCTCACTTCGGGTCTCTAGCCACCAATTTTCATTAAACAAACAAAACTCCAAACGAACAAACAACACCTACAAAAAAAACAACCTTCCAACTTATGTAAACATTATTATTATCGTCATTATCATCGTCATCCTTGAAGATTCTGCCCATGCTCAAGTGTTTGAAATTCGTGACGATGAGAAGGGAGATGGCACAATGGCACATCGTGTGTTTCCTTTGGAAGCCAAGCTAAATGCTGATGGGTAGGAATGAGCAGAAAATAGGTGGCATTAAAATTGGCAAGCTTTTTTCTGTCCCTATTTGTGTAAGCTAATGACTATGGAAACCAGTTTTTCTGATAAACCTTGGGTTGCCATTTGGCAGCAAGATGTAACACACAGGTTAGTAAATCCATGACTCTTGATTAAGACAGAGGAAAAGATTTGCCATTTAAATTTTGTTTTGGAGAATATTCCCTTGACATGCGTACCCAGTGGTGGAATTTAATCTTTACAGAAGATGTGAACTGAACCTATTTCCAAGCTCACTGAGCCCCTAGGCTTTTTGGCCCCCTCAAATGTGACCAGTAAAACAATGCTAAATGTATGTATGGTGCTGGGCGAAAAAGTAAGATTTTAGAATTATGCTGACAGGCTGCACAATGCAAATAACCAGACAAGAGGCCTGATCATTAAGTGTAACTTAGAGTAGAACTGCATCATTTGTTTACTTTTCTATCAGAAATAATAATTAATTTTTATTACAGATGATCTTCAATGCTGATGAGGCCCACAACATAGTTAAGGAGGTAGGTTTTAGCTAACAGCTGTATTTCAAAGAAATTCTTTACCTTACTTTGCAATGTAGTAAAAGCGGTTATTTTCATTGACCATCCCAGATAAATTCAATCTTGTGTTAAAGTATTATTGAAATCAATTAAAGATGGAGCTTTAAACTTCATCTGATTGCTATCTTCAACAATCTAAAATGGAGATGGTAGGTGAGAGAAGAGACAGAATCTGCTTTACAGTGGAAAGATGAGGGGCAGCAGTCACAAGTTGCAAGACAAATTCACTCCATGGTGAATTTGTTAATGAAGAGGCTGTGGCGGACAGATGCTGTCAGGTTTTTTTGGGAAATACCATTATGAGAATGGAATTCCCAGAGAGGCTCTGCAGGTTCTTTCCCACCTGTCAAGAAGGGAAAGGGCTGCACTTTCAGAACTGCTCCAGTACACAACAGCAAGCTCTGATGTCAGAAAAAATGGCAATTCAGCCTGTTGTATAACTGTTCCTGCCTCGAAAGGCCAAATACGGTATGACATTGTTTCCAGACACTGGGAGTAAAGCCAAGTGTTTCTGTCTCTGATTGAAAGCTTAACCAGACCCAAATAACTCTGCCAGTGGGTACCTTTCTGGAAGGACCAAAATCCCAAATGGATCTTGTGTGTCCCTCTTCTGTCTTCTATTCTGTGAATGTTTGTTTCCATTGAGTTCTTTGTCTGGTTTTATACACTGTAATCAGAGCTAATTGTATTTTTTAAGATCTGGGGCACAAGTCTCTTGTACAGCCTGTTAGTGGGTAGTTAGTGCATGGGATTCATCTTACTGAATTGGAGGAGAACATAGGTTTATTTGTCTTATCTTTTCGAGGTATGCATTTCTTAACCAAATTTCTCAATTTTAAGAATGTAATTCTGAATTTCTTAGGAGCAGAGAGTGCAGTTTAAGAGTTACAGTTAGAAAAAAGGCTTTTTATTCAATCATTTTAAGTTTAAGCAAGGGTTGGCCAGTCTGTAGTGGTGGGAGAATGTGCAGTTTTTAAGCAGTTAAGGTATTTCTTGTGCTGCAAGATATGACCCCTGAGTACCTCTCACTCTAGTATCCTCCTCATCTCTTAATCTGGAGTATGCATTTCACTATTGTCACACCTGCTCTTAAAATTCTGGTATAATGCTTTCAAGCTCTGAAAGCTTGGTCAGCCCAAGCTGATGTTACTGATTTGAGTAGTACCATTTCCATTGCAGTAGTTTCTGAATGCCAAGATGGAGTAGGTAGTCGCTGGGAACAGTGGAATGGATTAGTATCTACACTGGTAAATGGATCCATTTGCTTGGTAGTTAAAACATATGGCTAAAGTCTTTTCTACAAGAAATGTTCAGTCAGAGCCTCATTCTTCTCTACATAATAGTGTGGTAGAGATGAACTAAAAATAAGTTTCCGAGAAGGCTTATTCAGCAACTTGATCAGCTTAGCTGATTTAAAGTAATCTAATTGCCAGATAAAATTCCTCAGATCATGTAAGACATTTTAAACCTCTACATTTTGAAGTATGTTTACTGCAACTTTTTTTCCCCCTCTATTTTAGTGCATAGAAGGTGTTTTAGGCAAGGCAGATTATAATCACAACAAAGTCAACCAGTGGACTGCTGCTATAGTAGAACAGTCGCTGACACATCTGGTAAAACTTGGAAAAACCTATAAGTACATTGGTAAGTACAGGCAGTCATACTTTTACCACATACAGTCACAATAAATAATTGATAAAATGTTCATTTGAATGCAATGATATGTTCAGTAGAAAGTTTTGAACTGTAGAGAAAGCAGAGCACATTCCTGAACTCTTCTGTTACATAGATTTTTAGCAATACCTGTTGTAATGGCAGTTTCACCTGGGCTAAGCATGCTAGCACCACTTAGCACTCATAGAAGATGGCATGTTACACAGTCTTTTCTGACTGTTAAGCAACTCCAGAATAATTTTATCAACATTTTAGTATCAGTTTGGGAATAATTGCTTATTTTAAATAAAATTTTCAGTAGGATTAAGCTTCCTTTAAATACAGACATTTGAAAGACTTTAGTCCTGTATGCTTAGTGGTATCCCATTATATTTATATGCATATCTGTGGAAGGGAAAATGAAATAAGTAGAAGTTTAACCCACTTTGGTCCTTTTGTGGAGTGTTGATGTAATAGCAAGTGTTTTGACTTAGCTGGATGCCACTTGCCAGCCATTTGAACAAGTAATACAGGCTTGAGTTCAGAACTACTAAATGATTCCCCCCTTCTGCTTTAATAATCAAATCCTTCATTTTATGACTGTGTCTTGCAGTAACTTGTGCAGTGATGCAGAGGAGTGGAGCTGGTCTTCACACAGCAAGCTCATGCTTCTGGGATACTACAACTGATGGTAAATTTCTTCACTCAAACTAAAAATCTGTAGTAAAAGAAATGTTACTTATTGTTCAGTTGTAATAGGTGGTTTAAACATTTTCAGAAGTGTTTGTAGAAGCAGTAGCTTCCAGAATTAGATGCTTGTTTACAGTCCCAGCAGAAATATTTTGTTAGCAGTCAGTGCCTGCATTAAGAGCAATTGCTGTGTAAATTATGAGAAGTGGGAGTAGAAATGTCTTCATTCTGAAACAAGAGTCAAAACATTGAATCCTCATCAGTAACCAAGATCAATTGAAGAGGCAGCAAAATGTTAATCACAGTAAATGCAAGTGAGTAGTCTTAAACATACCTGTCTTTCTGCTGTGAGGGGGACAGCAGTACTTTGGAGGAGGACAGAACTTGGTAAGAAACAAGAATAGTTTGACTGACAGTTTGTATTTCAATTGCTTAACTACCAGCTGGGCTTTGGATGTGTTTTATTGCTTCCAAATCAGTTAAGGCATTTTTTCCCAGGTTCAGAGTATCATGGGGAAACAAGATCAAAATAATCTTATGTCTGTCACAGACTCAGACAGGTCTTTTCGAAAGAGGGCACCAAGATTTAACTTTGAGATGGCTTCAGAAAGTCAACCAAGGTTAAAATAAAAAAATCCAAAATCAACATAAAATGAAGTTAAATAGGGTATCTTGCCAGTTTCAGTATGAGATTTTCAAGGTTTTTGCAAGTCCAGAGAGATACCAAAATTGCGTTTTCCTGGAAAGTCTCTTCAACATACAAGGCTCATGTTTGGTAGTAAACAATGTCCAAGTTAATGAAAATGTTTTGAGGAGTATAGTCTATATATAGCCAAGATAACATTACAGTACTTACCTTAGGTCACAGCTGTCATACTAACTGGACATAATTACAATGTGATAAAGTGAATGTAGTAGAGACACTGGAATTCTGTTTTCATTTTGTAATAATCTTTTCTAGGAACATGCACAGTGAGATGGGAAAACCGAACAATGAACTGCATTGTCAATGTGTTTGCTGTTGCTATTATCCTGTAGCTGAGTAGAAGATAAACACAAGCAACACCGAAGCCTTTAAAACAAACAAAAACAAATCATCTAAACACATGGCTAAATATTTCAAACCATTATTTGTTTTTGTATGAGGAACAAACAGAAGTTCTCTACAGATGGCATACAGTCTAAGCCAGTTCTCACAGATTAATTATCTGAAAGCTAGCAAAAAAATTAAAATATATATATATAAATATATGTATTTATCTAAACAGAAAGTTTTAATAGTATATGATAATGAGAAGGAGCCACAAAGATCAATACAATTTATATCAAAGCTAATATCAAAGATACTTTATTCAAGAGGAGCAAAACACATCAGATCAAAGGAAAGGTCAAAGATAAGCAAGACCTCACAGGACTGCAATGCATTTGGGAATAAATTATGAACTCAGTTCAGAGTAGTTATACTGTAAACAATACTGGTGCTTTGTGTTTGATTAAGCAAAGCTGTCATACTGACTGCTGCTCCTTATGAAATTGCATGAACATCACATTTCGGTCAAGCGTGAACATTTACATTGAAATTAAATCCAGTAAAGCTTTTTCTCTGGAGACAGAGGATGGCGTCAGTAGGACAAAGGTGAAATATACCTAGTCCTAGCAGAATTCTAATTTATTTTCAGAATTAATAACATAATACTTATTATCAGTTCAGGGATACATGCTGGGGATCAGGCATCAGCCCTTAATTCATAGTTTATAAATCTGAAAACATTCTGAAGGTACTTAAATTTGATATTATTCCGCAACTGCGCAATTTGCGATAAGCACTTTATTGATTCCTCATGCAGTATCCAGGAGCTAGGGCAGTAAGACTGGACCCACATTACTCCAAATAGGATTAAAGTGTTTGGAGAGAAGGCACAGATGTTTCTAGGGGTCTTGTTTGCTTTGAAAGCCTTTATCCTAAAGCAATGTGTCTGCTTTTTATAGGAGTTTTTCCTACATTCTCCAAGTCTAGAATTGGATCTTGGTCCTATGAAATAATACAATTAGGTTTTAAGCACTTAGAATTCCCTTCCTGTATAGATTTATGCAAGTCCTAACTTTGCTCATTTGATGAGTCTTAACTTGAAATATTCCACATGGAAGAAAAGCATTTGCACACAACGCAAGTATTTGCTGGATTGGGGCCTACGCTTTTTTTGATTAATGCACAAATTATAAAGAGATGTATCAACACCAAAAATGCCTAAATGGTTGCTGACACTAAGTGGCAGCTGCATTAAGTTGTTTCCTCAGATGCTGCTTAAAGGTAGATTTTTTTGTTTGTTACTGCATGTCTTTGGAAGGGACTGGTAACTGCCTAACAGCTACTGTAAGGCTGGTTTGGATTTTAACAAATGAATATTAAAGCACTATTATGTAGACTATAAGGGTGTGTAACAAGTGTCCTGTACAAAGAACAAGCTTAAAAACCATTTCATTGCTTAAATTGTGTATACATATACCTAGTATGAGACTACAGAAGGAACATGTGTATGTGTAATTCCCAGTATTGTTCAAAATCTCTTGCTTTACAGACAGGTAGAGTTCTGCTTTTACCTAAGTGCAAGTAAAATTAATACTGTAATTCTGCATTTGCCTAACAGGCAAGTGTAACGTGAAGACGTATGTGTATGTTGTACTGACCTTCAGGTGTATAATAATTTAAAGTTATTTGGGCTAGAACAGCAATTTCTGAACTAGGTGCCAGCATTGAAGAGCCGAGTTGTGGAACTGACAAAAATGCAGAAGTTTCACTGATACTTGAGATGGTGGAAAGTTAAAAATCAGTGGGGTACCAACTGGAAAAGGGTTTGGTATGATTGATGCAATTTAAGAAGTAGGTGAGTAAAGACAGCAGTGGCTGTTAACCCCCTGTTAATGGGCCATGGTCTGAAGAAATATTCCAGATAGCCACTTGTAAACTCATTTGCTTTACTTGAATACATGATGCACTGAATAAGACTATCAGTTTAATGAGGCTTGATCAAGGTTCTCCTGCAGAAGAAACCTAGAAAATGCTGCTGAATTATAAGATTGCTTCATTTTTCTTTCTACCAAAAAAAAAATAAATAAAGTTTTGCCTTAGCTGTATTTTTGCATCGTGTTGTGATCTATATAAATGGGAACTGAGAAAAATACTCCTTACTTTCCTTCCACCCTGGACCTTGGGTGCATGCTCTAAGTTGCATGCTGTTACCTGGCAATGAAAAAGTTAAGATTTTATAAAGGACTGTGTATGTGAAAGATTGAAAATCTTGAGTCTGAAAAACAATGTTTGCTTGTTGAGCTCATAGGCCTTGAGGGGAAGTAGAAGACTGATAAATGAACCACCTGGATCAGAAGTGGTTCACTAAGACTCAACCGACTTCACATATTAGGAAAGAACCCAAGGTTGAAATACAGAAGTAATTTTGAAAAGCTGAGCAAAACATAACTATGTCCCTCAAAGAACTTGGTTCATTATAATACTAAAGATCACGCCCCCTGAGATAAGAGACCCTTGCCCACAGAGATCCTTACGGGATGTATGTAGTGAATTAAATATGTACTGGGTCTAAATGGAGACTAGAGAATGTAGGAGCCAATGATTGTAGATAGATGGAAAATGCTGATTTTCACTGTTTGAAATGTATAAAATTGGGTAGCTGCCAGATTGAAGCTGTGCTCCCTTTGTGGAACTTTCCCTTAGCGCCCATCTTTGGCAAATAGGAACTCGTATCTCGACCCAGTGTGTGAGACTGCCTTATTGCACACCGGGAGAACGATCCTAGATTTGGGTCCCCACGCTGATTTCCCAGTCACAGCAGCAACCATGGCTGTGAACACTAAACTGGCTGCGTTTCAGCTGGCGCACACGCTGGCTGCCTGCGCCTCCGGCTGTCTGTGTGTGCCACCCCTCCCATCCGCTGGCTCCGTGCTCCTGCAAAGCAGCCACGGCGGCACGGTGCGGCCCCGAGCACCGCGGGGCCGGGTCGAGGCCCGAAGCCGGCGGCAGGTGGCGGTCGCGGGAGGTTACTGCCGATGTTCCCACCGCTGCCGGCTCTGCTCACGCTGTGAGCATGGGGAGCGTCCGCGGGCGCTTGTCCGGAGTGCGGGACCTGTAACGCCCGGGGGGCTGGCGGCGGGGCAGCACGGCCCCAGCCGGAGGCAAGCTCACCAGCGGACTGGGGCTCGGCACGCCCCGGCGGTGGCTCAGGCGAGAGCGCCGGCGGTGGGTCGGGTAACAGCCGCGGTGGAAATGCCCCGGCGGTAGCCTCACGTGTTGATGATGATGCATAACACTAACGTCCTTTCAAAACAGCGTGGGGCAGTTACGGTTATGCCATTCCTATTGAAACGTTATGTGTTGCATGTGAAAATGTTGTATCCTCCAGGAAACATGAGACTGCAAACTGCCCGTCACTGCCGGCCGACAGACACCCCACACGTGCTCTGACTTCCCTACCGGGAACTCGGGGGTTGCCGCAGCTGTGGGGTGTGTATGTGACAATCACCCACCCATCTTCTGGCTTCGTCTGGTTTTGTATCGGCTGTTTGGCCTCATGAAAGTCAGCTTTTAGTATGCATGCTGAGCTATGTATATGACATCTAATTTCAGTGTTGCTGCTACTAAAAATGCTTTCTCTTGAGAACAGGCACGGGACTGACTGCCATTCGTGTGTTAGACCACAACAGTACTCATATCGACAGATACTGAGCAGATGTCAGGGAATTAAAAACGGAGCTGGTGTTATGTATTGCCAGCCTCCTTTATCCACCCACTGGAGGCAGCCGTGGGGCTGTACAGTCTTGTAAAAATTTGCATGATGTTTTCTCTTTTACAAATAAGCCTTTTTCTCTTTTACAAATAAGCTTTCTCTTTTACAAAGAGAAAAGCAAAGAGGGGGGGCAGTGTGAAGGGGCACAGAAAACGCCAACAGCCAAGACAGAAACTTAAGAAAGAATACATACTGAGACAGAAACTTAAGAATACTTAAGAAAGAAACTTAAGAAAGCTTATTTTTTATTTTCCACATATAGGTAAATGATTTAAACACCTGCCAAAAGCTGCTCTGTCACTCCCCTCCTCAACTGGACAGGAGAGAGAAAATAAAAGAGAAGGCTCACAGGTCAAGATAAGGACAAGGAGACATCATTCAGCAATTACCATCACAGGCAAAACAGACTTGGGGAAATTAGTTTAATTTATATTTTATATAAATATATATATATATAAAAATATATTTTTATATATATATATATATATAATTTATATATATATAAAATCAGAGTAGGGTAATGAGAAATAAACCCAAATCTCAAAAACACCTTCCCCCCATCCCTCCTTCCTTCCTAAGTAACTTTACTTCCAAATTCTCTCCCTCCTCTCTCTCAGTGGCACAGGGGGACAATGAATGCGGTTGCTATCAGTTCATCTCACGTTGTCTCTGCTGCTCCTTCATCCTCAGGAGGATTCCTCACACTGTTCCCCAGCTCCAGCATGGGGTCCCACCAACAAGAGAGCATTCTTCATCAATTTCGCCAGCATTAGTCCTTCCCACAGGAGACAGTCCTCCATGAATTGCTCCAGCATTCGTCCCTTCCATGGGATACAGCCCTTCAGGAACAGACTGCTCCAACGTGGATCCCCCCCAGGGTCACAAGTCCTACTGCAAACCTGCTCCAGTTTGGGCTCCTTTATCCATGGGACCACAGGTCCTGCCAGGAGCCTGCTCCAGCACAGGCTTCCCACAGGGTCACAGGCTCCTTTGAGCACCCACCTGCTCCAGTGTGGGTCTTCATGGGCTGCAGGAGGACACCCTGCCTCACTTTGTGCTGCAGGGCAATCTGCTCCAGTGCCTGGAGCACCTCCTCCCCTCCTTCCTCCCTGACCTTGCTGTCTGCAGGGCTGTTGCTATCACATATTCTCAGTCCTTTCTCCAGCTGCAGTTGCTGTTTTCCCCCTTTTCGAATATGTTCTCACAGAAGCACTACCCAGATACCACCATTTATGATGGGCACAGCCTTGATCATCAGTGAGCCTGTCTTGGAGCCGTCCAGCACTGGCTCTGTCAGACATGGGGGAAGCTTCTGACAGCTTCTCACAGAAGCCATCCCTGTAGACCCCTGCTACCAAAACCTTTTCACACAAGCCCAATACAATTGCTCAGACAGTAACCACTGGAATGTGTGATCCTGTTTTTTTCATAATAATAGTAGTAGCAGCAATAGCAGCAGCAGTAGTAGTTTTGCTGTCACAATGATGTTGTTGCTGCATCACCTAGAAGCACTAAGTTGTGAAGAATGCTCAGCTATGCTGGATGCTAGTCCAGCTACTGTCTGAAAGCTATTCACTTTGACTGCAAAGGTAAAACCAAACAGATGGACACAGGTAGTCCTAGGAATACAGAGAAGCAGTGTTAGCTACACCAAACCCAGCGGTCCTAGAGAGGAATTGAATCCAACAGTTGTCTCCAGATGAGGAGATGAAGATACCTGAGGAAGATTGCGTCTGAGAATGACAACAGAAGGCTGAGGAGTTGCCTACTTAGAGACTTTAGTCAGCAGCCTTCTGAGAGGCACACCGAGTTGGAAGTCAGAGAGGATAAAGTTTAAATGGGAGCACTGGCAATTGTATAAAATACTTTTTAAGTTGTAGATGGAAGAGAAGAAAGTCTGGTAGTTAAGTTAGCAAGAAATCGTTTTTCTTGAGTTGGGTGGAGAACAAGACAAACAAGGTGAGAGGTTCCTTTTTTCAGCTTGTTTGGCATTTACAAGATACACAAAGGACAGCCCTGGGCAACCTTTCCTGCTGACACTGCTTGGGAGCAGTAAATACCTACTTGGCATGTAAGGCAGCAGTTTGCTAGCTTGCCCCAGCAGTATTTTCTCTGCTGATACAGCTTCATTGTGTGGTTACAGAATGCAAAATCTGTCCCCATTAGCTGGCAGTGGTTTTGCCCACTGTAGGGAAGAGGGAAAGGCCCAGCATCTTGAAACAAATTTGATGGCTGTGGACATGAGCTAAGTAAGGGGGGAACACCTGTTACTTCTAAAGGGGAAGTGGCCGTCTTAATGGGTTACAGCTTAGCTTTTGCAAATGAGTTGATAGCCACATGAGAACTTTCATCATTGTCTCGGTTTTGGGGCTAGTTTCTGTTGCTTACATAAACGCGACTGTGCCTGTTAAATTTTCCTAGTTGTAAGTTGCCTGTATCTATCATCCCCCTTACTAAGTCCTAACAGTCAGGGAATGCTGGTTTTCCTACCCAGCCTCATAAGCCAAGACTCATATAGTGGGTCGCATCATCTCACTCCCTGATTACTACTGTTACCTTTCAGCTGGTCTCAAGAACCCCAAATGTTGCTACAGGGATCTTTAATCTGTCACTGATACTTGAATCCTGCTAACTTATAGTTAACTACCCCACCACCCTGGAAGGATTTAGAGCATTCAAGTACCTAGAGAGGGAATCAGTACATATAGGGCTCAAATAGCGTATTGTCTTCTTGCAGGCTTTCAACAAGGAACACTGGCAAATGCTCTAAATATAATATATTGGCCCTGTAATGCAACGCTCAGGCCAACACTCATATCACTGTGGTTATCCTGGAGTTAATGGTTGCTTGGGGAAAAGCTGCTGGTATACCCCACGCAGTGATGTTAGGGGATATGGCATATGAACCTGCAGTCCCCAAATGGTCACCTCATTCATCATGATGACTTTTATAGTCATACCAGATGAATGTCTGACAGATTAATGCAAATAAAGGCTTTGGGGTATTCATTATATTACCAACAATGACTAACTTGAGGCAAGATTCCCTGGCTATGCTTGTGACACAGGCTTTGCTCTCTCTCAGAGGGTGTGAAATGGCAAGGAAAGGCCTTGCTTCCAACTGCAGCAATAACTGTGGCAGAGACTATAACGTTTAGAGATTTCCTGCAAACTGAATGTAAGTAATATTGGGTAACTGAGCATCAGTTAGCCCTCTGTAAGCAGAATTTCATGGCAACTTGTGTTGCTGTCCTTTACACACTGTGTTTGATTTACGCACCTGAGAGGGATGAGTGATGGACAATGATCCTCCCATGTACAGCCCTATTACCATTTGCAGCCCTTTCACAGTGCGAGTGTCTTGTGAATTGTTAACAGATAAGAGGAACATTCATAATTTTGAGGCAGAAGATCCCTGCTCACAATCAACAGGTTTCTTTTCTGTCTTCTCAGGGGGACTGGTTCTAGAAAGTGTTTCTCACAGTTGGTTTGTCAGTGTTTGCTGATTATTTCCTTGCTGCTGTCTGAGCAACGTTAAGGTCTTAGAGGGCTTGTGTGAATCCGCACCTGAAAACAGGCTTGAGCTAGCACTGGTTATCACAGATGAAAGGGAAGTATGAGAAAAAGAGAGAGGGTGATAAAACCGAGGCAGCAGCTGTCTTCTTCAGCTGTTCATGAGAACTTGCCCAGCCTTGGATCATCCTGCAGGGATATTAACTTACATCCTGGCTGCATCCAGGATTTACCAACCCAAACATGGGATTGCAGGGTAGAAATCTCTTTGGTCTATAAAGACGGATAGTCTGTGATATAAAACTGGGCACTTGCCCCAAAATGCCCCGTAGTAACACCAGTATTGACAACTACATTTTGTCCTGTTAACTGCAAAGAGATGACAGCAATTACTCTGTCCCAGCCCTTCCCTATGTCATTTCTGCAGCCACAAAAATTCTACCTGAATTTTCTCAGTGCTCTCCCTCATTCAAAGAGAAACCTTACAGACCCCAGACATTTGTATGGTCCAGCCTAACTCATACGACTGTAAAAAGACAAAACCAGCATAAGAAGCATTTACGCTATACTTCAAAGGTGACTTGACCAGAGATGCTGCTGCTTATTTGTCCTGAAGGTCATAAAACTCATGGTATTTGCATATTTTCTGATCTTAACACCAGTTGACCTACAAGTACAAAACAAAATCAACCAAAAAGTTATTTGCAGGTACTTTGCTTTGTAGATTGTTTCCAGAATCATAAAGCGTCAGTTCCAAGGCAGAGAGATGGTCTGACTCCCCCTTGGCTGGTCTTTCGCTGCCTCCCTCGACAATAATGCTCAGCGAGGTGGGTGGCTATCTTGGTGGGGGGAGTGAGTTTTTTGGACGTTTTCCTCAGTTTTGAACGGTGCATATGAAATATAAGGTCAATGCAGGTATGTTTTACAGGATTAAAGTACATCATTTGAGCCACATGCTCTGAAATACTAGAACAGAGTTCATAAATTTCCTTCATTGTAGAATTTAAAATAAAAATCATTAAGTAGGGGGAGAAAATATTATGGGAGGGGACCAAAATAGTCTTTTTGGACAATGCAGAGATGGCTACAGTCATGAACTGTTTGCAGTGACAGAGAAGGTATGCAGCTGAATAACTGTCATGGTTTAAACCCAGCTGGCAACTAAGTACCATGCAGCTGCTTGCTCACTCCTCCTCCACCTCCCAAGTCTCCTCCCTATGGGATGGGGAGGAGTATTGGAACAAGGTAAAACCCACAGGTTGAGATAAGAACAGTTTGATAATTGAAATAACATATAACAACAACAATACCAAGATAATAATCATTATAACAATAACAACAAAAACACCACCACAGTAATAATAATAATAATAATAATAATAATAATAATAATAATAATAATAATAATAATAATAAAACCATGGGAAACTGTAAAGTCCTTGATGTAGAAGAATCACTACTTAGCAACAACTAATACATCAGTTTATTATTCTCACACTAAATCAAAAAAAACCACCCCAGCACTGTTCCAGCTATTAAGAATCAAATTAACTCTGTCCCAGCTGAAACCAGGACTGTATCCACTCCTTATTCCATTTATGTCATGCTAGGTCCCACACTTCCCAATGCACCATCACCTTTCCTATCCTTTGATATATACACATAGATATCACTCTCTTAGTCTGTGGACCAGCCCTATAAAAATCCAATGAGTTCATTTAGTCCATGACCTTGGGCTACATCTGTCATAAGAGAAAAGATGGCATGTGGTGTTGGATTGCTGCATGTGGAACCCAGGTCTGATTCTGTCACCACTGTGCTTGTCCAGTTTCATCAAAGTTCATTCTTCGTTAATATGTCAATTGAAAGGGTTCACATTCCCCAAATCTGGAGTGGCAGACATGGGTGCTGCAGTGCCCCCAGTGCATTGATGGGCATATAGCTGCTATAGAAGTGATAATATATTGTGTTATATACCAATCAACATCATACAGTTTAATTCACTGGCTATTCTAACCCTAAATCAAATCCCTTGAAAGAGTGACAACAACAATTAGTAGAAGAGGATGGACTGAGAGAAATCAGTGGTAGATGGGTAGGAAGAGATACACCAGCTACCCAAGCAGAAGAGCACGAGAGAAAAGGGAGGGAATGAGGTTAGTGCAGGTGCAGAATGGGCTGGAAATCATTTGTAGGCTTTCAGCAAGTCTCTCAACACTTTTCCACTTTACTGTAATTAATTTTGCTGCTAGTCTGGGCTGGGTTGTGTGTATTGAATGCAAATGAGACCAGTGGGTTGCTAAGTTCTGTATGAAATGCAAAAAACAAATGTGTGATGACAAATAACTACTCTGTTTTGTGTCTATGGAACTGACACTGTTGTGTGCAGTCAGACACAAGGATCTTGATCCTGTCAACGCTTATAACCATTAGCATCTTGATGCATGCTTCTAACTTCCTTTAAGCATATATACCTATGTTTTTGAGGTCTCAGGGCTTACACCTGGCTGTGAATTCTACAAAGAACCCATTGAAAGATGGAAAAAAAACCCAATCAATGTTAATTTGATAACACTCCAAAATAGAGCAGGATCCTGAGAAAAAGTGCCATAATGAGACCGTAACATTATTTCTTGTTTGTATAAAGGTACCTTGTGTTTCACAAGCAGCCTTTTGTCTGCTTTTCTGTTACTAATTTGGTTTAACCCACTATCTGAGGACTTAAAAGGCAGAAAGTCCCCACCCAGCAGACTGAAAAAAGGAAGACCTGTTTTGCAACCAGCGTGGTTTCCCCTGGGACAATGCACCATGGTGAACAGGCAGAGTATCACTTTGACTGTACCTTAAAACTTAGGAAAAGGTGGATTTTGTTTCCTCATGTGCACACTTTGCAAGTATGTATCAGGGAAGGAAGGAGAACTAGGTGAGGCTCAGTACATATTGAGGTCTCACTTGAATAGATTATCTGAATATGGCCAGGTACCGTGCCTCCTCCAAAGCCCCTTGCAGTTTACAAAATCAAGATGATGTCAATGGAAATGAGAGCTGCCCAGCATCCTGGAGGGTCAGGGTCTTTAACTGTAAGACTACACTGAACTGGAGATCAAGGATATTGATGAATCAGTTAGTTGTCTGGTTTTTTCGTTTTTTTTTTTTTCAGGTGACTACATATGGGAAAACAGAAAATTTTGTATAGAAAGGGAAAGAAAACATGCTGAGCTGAGGCCATAAGTGAGACCAACTTATTGCTCCAGTCACTTTGAACTGAATTGCTTCCATTGGTTGAAACTGTTAATTTAATAATCCAAAAACTGTCTTTTCTTGCCATCAGCAGAGCATTTTTCATTTGAATAGAGAATTTGTGGAACTGGACGGTGGGACAGATCAGATGTGAGTCCGTTTTGTAAACTCAGGTACAGCATGAGTTCGACAGTGGGTGTCACACAGGCTGCGCTCCTGTCTCTGCTGATGGTATCAGGAGCGCTAAGCGACTCCTAACCTCTTTTAGCCACCTCTGCAGATGAGGCAGAGCAAGGACCAAAGGTTACTGTTAAAGGACAGCCTTAATGGGAGAACCACTCATAGTGCTCAGATCCCACTGGAAGTGGGGATGATTCCAGAGGGTGCCTAGAGACCCTGGTGAGCACGGACAGTGGCAGAGCTCGGCCAGAACAAGCACAATAGCTCCTTTACTTTGGCACTCAACATATCAGGAGCAAAGTAAAGATGTGAGGGATTTGTGGTGGTGACTGACCCTCATCAATGAAACATGGAGCTTCCTTGAGTCTTGCCTTCAACTGTTCATGGCCATCCTCCTCATCTTGCTTCCTCCTGCTGTGCACAGAAGCAACCTGGAGACATCCTTGCCTTTCAGAAAGCCTTGCTGGTGCTACTGCAGCACCGTAATGGTGACAGATAGTGTTGCCTAAACTGCTGAGTACCATACGCAGTTTCTCAAAGGTGAGAAGCCACTCTTTGTTTCCAGGGCAGGCCATTTGGAGTCAGCAGTTTGACAGCAAAGAATCAGTTTATTGTCAAAGTGAACCCTTTCCTCCTCCCCCAAGAGAGAAAATCCCCAAACACATGGAAAGAGGAAATTTTCAGCAAGAGTCCCACATGACAGCAGTGGTCAGTGCAAGCAGTGGCATTTGGCCACAAAAGAGGACTGTCCTTCAAGCTCACATGTAGCCTGTTGCCCTAGCCATGTCCCCCAGGTGAATGAGGGGCCCTGTATGTCCTGCCTGGGAAGCTCTGCTGGTGTCACAGCCACAATTCTCTACTAATTTAACACAGGCATGGGCTTTATATCTAATGTAAATATTGTAAAAGGTGTTTAAGAAAAGGTCTGTGTCTAAGGTGGGTCCCCAGTGAAACACTGATCTGGGGAATTTCTATGGACCAGGCAAGCATTTGGAGGAAGGGCTTTACTCTTTTACTACTATAGAAGACAGTAGCATTTACTTAAAACAGTACCACCGACATCCTTCTGTGCTTTGCTGAAGAGTGGGAAGGACTGAAGCTCATTTGTTTCTTGTGTTTGGATTTCAGTGCTATCCATCCACTTCACTCATGTATCCTAGATTTTAAAAACCTCAGACCATGACTGATAATGCATGGGTTGTTATATTAGCAGGATTTAATGTAAGAAACCTTTGAAATAAACTGAGAAGCTCTCACCTGCTTATTCTTTTACACATTTTAGGGAGACAGTTATTTATTAACAAGCATAGAATTCCTTTTTCTGACTTAAAAGTGACAAACTGGTACCAGTGTGCAGCATGTCAGGGAGTGTCATTACAACTGGCTGAGTAAAGAAAGATCCCTGGAGTTTTAAGAATGAACACAGCAATGTTTAGGGTGAATTAAAATACACCCCTTCAAGACTTTTCACATGACAAATACACTGTCCCCATTAGACCCCTTGCAATTCTCCTTTGCCCACTTTTTAGCAGTATAAAAGCCTGAACATGTCTCCATTAAAATCAAAGGCAGATATTTCAATTTCAATGCTCTCTGCACAGGATAAGAGCCTTATTATGTTTCAGTAACAATACTTTTATTCCACGGAAGTTTCTTTAATTCTGTTTATCACAGAATCATGGAATTGTTAGGGTTGGAAAGGTCCTCTGAGATCATCTAGTCCAACCCCTGTTCTGATTTAATAGGTGTGCTTCAACCAGAATTTTGTGGATTTAAATATGACCCTTCTGAGGGAAAGAACTGAAAAATTCCCCACCATGAGTTGATCTTTGCCAGCATTCACTAGAAACTGATCTTGTTAAATCGGAACTGGTAAGCTATCCTTCTGAAGTAGCATGGAGTGCTTGGATAATATTTAAATATGGCAAGCAAGGTCTTATGCTGTGTAGGAGCTATTGCAGGTCTTGCCTGTGGAGTTTAAAAGTCATTAAGCTGAACAGGAGACAGGCTATACTAAAGTGTGGCTTTCTTCAAGGCTTTTTTGCATTTGTTTTTTTCATTTATTTCTGTGATGCTGGTTTTAGTGCCTCCTCCCCCCTCCTTCAATTTTGTTTTTTTTCTCATTTGCTGCTGACATTAAAAGTTTCAGTTCCTTTTTCTTTAAGAACTTGTTACCTGTAATGTACATACAGGAGTACTGTGCTGTGTATGGGTGTCTTATACACATCAGAAACTATTCACAGCTATTCCAGCTACTGCCCACATGATCACTGCTTTCTCAAACCTGTTTCACCATCAAAGAGGAGCAGCTAAACAATAGAATGCTTCAGAAAATACCCATTAAATCATTTAGCAACAAGATTTTTCAGCCTTGAAAAACAGAAATTGCAGTATTTAAAACACAAAGCCTCTTCTTCTTTGGATCATTGTGCCATGAATTTGAAGATGTGAAACTGAGTGTGTTCAAAGCAGCCGAGCAATGGCTCAGATGCCAGGTGTGGGACTTGGTTTGAATCCAGCCTCGTCAATCCCCAAGCAGCTGGGGTGGGGGTGGCACTCAGAAATCCAGGTGGTTTCTTTCTGGTGCTCCACTTTCCTAAAGAGGAAGGGCTGCTTTTCAGCTGCCTGTGTTATCTCTCAGACAGACTTATAGGCATGCATTTGGAAGCCTGAAAGATGCTGGTTTGCAAAGGAAATTTCCTCTTCTAAGGAATAATCTTTCCCAGTCACTGTTCCTGAACACCCCACATCCCAGGGCCTGGCTGCACCTAGGATAAGCTGTCTCCTGATAGCAAGCATTAGGCTAGATTGCTTTATTGATTAATAGCATTAAGCTTTATAGGTTTGAATTGGGTCCCAAATGCATATGGCTTTCTAGATGCTTCAGCAGTCATTATGAATAATATGAGGATAAAGGCAGTTAATTGAGTGGAAATCCCCTCACACAAACAAAGGAAATAGATTTATACTAAATTGCAAGCATGCAGAAGGTAGTGCAGACTTGCTTAAGATAAAACTTGACTCTTTTACTCTACCACAGCACCAAAATACTTTCCAAGAAGCAAACAGATCTGCATTAGTGTAGCTGACATTAGAAACTGGGCTGTCCTTCCCAGACTCCAAAGAGAAAAAGAGATCCAGTCTTTAGCTGTTGCACTGAATGCCTCTCATATGCTTGGGAGTTAGAAATTTTCCTTGTTAAAAATGAAGTGTACTCCTCTTGGGTCAGCTTCTGAGTTGCTGATGCTCTGCTTGTTGAGTGTGTCAGCTAGGCCCTCAGGTCCACACAGAAAAACACCTATTCTGGAGCTGTTAAGAAAATGAAAATATGGTCAAGAACGAAGTACGGGGCAGCTGGATGTTCTTCATGTGAGTCAGTCTTACATTCTGTAGGTGCAATGCTCTTTTCTCAGTTATAGGAACTAAAGTTGAACTGGATGTCTGTTCCTTAAAACTTATAACCCCTTAAAACTTGAAAGGCACTTATTGCTGCCTCTAAAACAAATGATGGTCTAAATTTCAGCTCAGCACAAGTCAGTAAGGACAGGTTAGTTGATGTCACTGGAATCAAGGAAATAAAGCTTCAATAGCTTACAGCACAAATTCTTGAAAGGAACTGTTCTGAAGGGTTTTTTTTCAGTAATAAATTTGGGTGCTCAGCTAAAGGTCATCCATATTCAGGTTTTGTTTTCTGAGGTAGGAAGTATTTTTGGACGTATTTAGACATCACATGATATTCCTATCTACTTCAGCTGGAATGATGGGGTATGTTTTTTCTTAAACTTTACTACTAATTGAACACTCCATGAAGCACCTCATCAAAAAGGGATGATTTTTTAAAACCTGTAGGTAAAATGATTTGATCTAGACTGTAGATTGTATAAAATACCTAGAGATAGTTAGGAAAAAAGTGCTCCTCAACCTTTGTCAGCCAAAGGAATAAGATTGTGCTATCATGGCATTTAGATAGAGGAAGTCCATAGACACACTGAATTTGCACAGATTTACCCAGGATGCTGCCCCGCAATAGTTTTGAACTCATTTTCCCAGTTAGGTCTTCCATACAAGGTTTTCTGTTTAAGGCCTGTAATTACATCTTTCTCTTCTTCATGATGCATTACAAAGTGAGTGGCCTGGGGGAAATGAAACACAAAGGGCAGTGTAAAGACAGAGTTAGATATGGCAGCATTATGTCCTGTTAAAAAAAAAAAATGTTAATACACACTGAATTATTTCGAAAACAAGAATATGGTGTTTAGGAAGGAAAGCTAACATTGGTAAAATCAGTGTAAAATTGTAAAATTGGTAAAATCAGACACTATCAGTGTCTACCTCCTCCTTTTCCCCAGACTGGGTGATCTCAAGAGTTAAAGCTATGAAGCATTGAGTGCAGCAATTAATTACATTTCTTTTGCAATAAACTGGTTTAGTCTAAGAACTGTAAGATAAAGCTGTAATTTAAAACAAAACTTTCCCTTCAAGTACAATTATACAGACCCCTTGACCTTAATGAAGTTCAGCCTGCTTGATCTCTGAAAGGATTGATCCATATGAGGAGGTTTTGTCCACTCCCCCTGTGTAATTTGAACCTTTATTTAGCTAAGCTAAGCCAAGCCAAGAAGAGAAGATGTGGTTAAGAGCATAAGTTCAGGACTTGAGGAGTTCTTCATCAATTTTACATGAGAAAAAGTTACAGGTATATTTCTCCCCAAGCAAAAATAGTGGGACTTTTCTCCTTCCTGTTTTTTTCCACTGCATGTGTGATTAACTTCCTACCTTGCTCCTGCCCCTCCATGTGTGCCTAGCTGAGCTACAGCACTTCAGGCACATGGTGAATTTTGCAATGATGAGATGCAGGTAAAATAAAACATTACTAAAAGTAACAGACTGAGCACCTTTCCTGACTCAATCACACATTTTCAAGTGGCTCATAGAAGAACTGTTCCTTTGTACCCCCCAGTGACCTAGCAACATACATGCATGGGCCCAGATAGAGATCTCAGAAAGTCTTGAAATGAATATGCTGTCATCACTCAAACTTTGTGCATTAGCTTCTCCTGTCCCAAGTGCCATTAATTGTTTTAAGCAGTATTAGCTGTCTTAAGAGATACTTGCATGGTCAGCTGAGGTTGCTGCTGTGGGGAAAGACTGCTTCCCAGAGTGCACAGCCAAAGTAAATGGGAAAGGATTAGCACATTAGCGGCTGATCCCATGTAACTTCTGGTGGACAATACCTGTCTGCGTTTAAAACTTCAATGACCAGATGGAAGCCCGGGATATAAACCATCTGAACATTTATCAAAACATAACAGACTTGCCATCATCAACCTCAGTGCATATGGAAGCAATATTTCCCCCCGTGTAGTTACCTGAGATTCATCCCAGCCTGTCAGGTAGATGTTATAGCTGAGAAAGTCTGCGTTATTCCTCTCCTGCATTTGAGCCTCCAGAGATTGCAAGAGGTCAGCAAACCATTCAAAGGCATGAGTGTCCCTGCAAAGCCAGTAAAAATAAATCTGGAAGAAACAAGAGTGAGCTGTTAGGGGACACAGGCATTTATGGTTTCTGGTTTATGTCACTGACAGAATGAGGATTGTAGAGATCTTGTAGAAGATTGTTCTGATCATTTCAGTTGATGGAGATGAAGGCTGGAATCAAAGCTATTCAGGAGATTTGACACTGGGAGAGCTGTGAAGCAGATTGACTGCAAGAACAAGGAAATATCTTCTTATTTCTTTTCCACCAGCAGGTTACATTTTTAGTTCATGATGTTTCCCCACTTACATCCTTGTAAAACAGTTGTTAGGACATAAATAAATGATTTAGAGGTAGATTCTATCACCCTGTCTGCTGACAGGCAAGGTAAATCAAAGTAGGTAACAAAAACAGTTCTGTTCTCTGAATATGACCATAACTGCAAAGTGTGACCCCACACCTCTACACAGGGAGTTTCCAGGGGCAGGAGGGAAGAGGATAGTAACAGTGCTCTTCTACTAACATAAAGTTGTTCTTTCTGTGCTTAGGGAAGTAATGCAATATTTGCACAGGCAGTATTAATGCCTTGGACATTCTGTTTCTCACACAGATTGAATAGTATCTCCACTACAAGTGGAAATCCCCAGGGGTACAGTCAGGATTTGTGTGTATAATTTTGCTCATAGGCTGTTTCTCCTTTAATTATATTTTGCTTTTGATCCCCCTGCTTCCCTGCCCTCTAGTCTTGTGAGGTAACTGGCCTCCTCTTGTAGGACTCACACATGTCTGGAGCCAGATCACCTTTGCTGGGCCTGTTTTGATTTGGGCTGTTGGCCCTTGAACAATTTACATGGGTTCTGGGAAAGAGGACATATACCTTCTTGAGTTTTAAGTTGGTCGCATCATGGCAGTATTTGTACCAAACAGACTTGAGTACAGATGCAAAAGGGGTGACCCCTATTCCAGCTCCAACAAGCATAACAGTTTCATAACTGAATACATCCTCACTCGCCGTTCCAAAGGGGCCATCCACAGCTATCCTGAAATTGAAAGTACATGTAGTAAATTAGTACTGAATATTTATTAATAGCATTTAAAATAACAAAATTGTTTTGTCTGCTACAATGCACATTTGGGCTGAATACTTCAACCCAAATGTCAGCAAAAGAAGAGGTGGGGTTGATAGGAAGAAACTGCAAAGAGACATTTAAGACCCATGTATGTGATGGCAGTAGTTAAGGATTGTATCATGGGTACCACCAAACTGGTTGAGCAAAATTTAAACTGTCATAGGTTTTGGTTGAGTTTTCCGTGGTGACTCTTTGTACATACTTGGGTAATTTCCACGCCTCCTGGAATTCTTGCTTATCACATCCACAGGCATTGAACAAGCCCTCTGTCCAGTCTCCTACAATACGGATGTGAATGCTGAAGTAATCTTCTTCTGGAGCAGAGGTTAATGTGAATGGATGCCATTCCAGTTTAGACACTGCTGGACATTTGACAAAAATGTACTGCCCAACCTCCATCTTGAAGCCCTTCTTCATCATCTGGAGCTCAATCGTCTTGAAGGGGTGAATGACCACCTACAGTAAGAGGAAAAAGGGCAAAGCAGGGAAAAGAAAAAGGCTGTCTTCACTATTCACTGGATCCTCCATCACTAACTTTGTCCTCTGCTATGAGACCAAGGAGAGCAGGTGAAACTTTGTACCCAACAGAACTGGGAGTGAGGAACAGCACCTAACCGCCAGATGAAAGACTGCAGAGGATGGTGAATTTTTGGATTAAGTATTTTTTCAGGCAATGCTTGCAGTCATTCCAAAAGGGACAGGTCAGACTGGCACATCTTTTAACACATCACCAGGTCTATATTTGCACAGTTAATTCAAGATGAACCTTACACAGTTAATGGATCTGACTGTATATACAGGGGCAGAAACAGAGGGCTATAATAAAATAAGGAATTTGGTAGATAGTACCACTGGAAACTTTCAGTGGCAGGCTACATTTAAATGTTAGAGGTTAGCATCACGATAGCAGCCAGAACATTCCTTTCACTGCTAACACTGTTGTGTAGAAGCTGCTGGCTCTGCTGCACCATTTGGAAAAATTGGTAATGTTTTGTCCATTGTTCAATGTAATGTCAACACATACCTTGGTGATAACAACCTTCTGCTGTGACCTCCAAAACCGCACCAATCTCTCACACAGGTACAAAAACATGGGACCTACTACCCACTTCCATGTCTGCAAGCAGAATAAAGTAAGTCAGACGAGGAGGATGGCGACTTAGATTAAACTGAGTCCTGGAAATGCTATGAGCAGATGTGAAATTCAAGTAATCTAGGTTCTTTACTAACCAGAGTAGGGAACACTTAAGGGATATGACACCTTCAAAATTACTTCTGGTCAGAGAAGTAATTTATTTCTCTGTTGAAAGTCACAACTGGCTTTTCAGTTGCTACTACAGTTAGAGCAAGGTATTCTCCTATGAGTGATTTTGCCTCTCTCTGAAAATTAAGGTAACTAAGTGAAACGTGAAGTTAAGCTCTGAATGTATTATTGACTCAGGTCTGTACTGCTGCAGAAAAAGATGTGGTTTCTGTTAACAGATCAGTCTGAAATATGAAAGAACAACCAGCCTGGTTAGTCAATGAAAGCTGAAGTTTCAATGTCAAATTTCCAGAGGCATTACTTTTCTGTTAATGATCATTAGTCCATAATAATGTGATACTATTTATTATCTGGATTATAGCACTGTCTAGAAATCCCCACAAGCCACAAAAGACATTTTGAGTAAACAGTTCTCAGATACAATTCTCTTTTTCACTTTGCCTGTTAATTTTGCTCATTTTATGGCACACTGGAAGTGGTTTGTCTGTCAGTAGTCCATTTCTGCACATAATCCATTGTGTTGAAATCTATGGCTTTATGTAATGAAAGAGCACTTTCTGCCACTGAAGAGCACATGGAGTTACACAGCTGCTTTTGTACAGCAAGTGCTTAAGTTATTTAACAAAAAGAGAAAACTGTAAACATTTTAGACTGGATTTACAATCAAGACAACTGCTCTTACCATAGGAGGATTCCCTGAAAACTGGGGGATTGGGCAAGACCCCTTCTTCCCCCAGTCAGTGAAGTTCTTGTAGCAAAGCTCTGGATTATGTTCAGCCAGACTCTCAGCTGTTTGCCCCCGTACAATACGCCTGGGAAAAAGATAAAAATCATTAAGGCAATCAAATGAAGTGAAGGTATCTGTCCCTTATTATTCTACTTATGTACTACCCAGTTTAAGTGGAGTTGTAAACTTCTGCAGTGCTACAGCTTTGATACAGCTTTACTGCTATAATCAACCCACAAAATTACTATTAGAGTGTTAAAAATGGGGAGGAAAGTTTGTGGGGGAAAATACTGACTACAACATTAGGTGACAAACTGAGAGATATATCGATAACCCTTTCCAGGATGTGGTCACAATAGGAAAACTTCATTCTTTTCAGAGTTATCCTACTTTTTTTTTCAATAAAAACAAAACTTGGAATGGGCAAAGTAAACAATTTCCTTGTGACTGGTACAGAAATTATTTTTGTTTGTTATTTTAGAAATTTGGAGAGCCCTTTCCGTTGACCCTTTGTCCTGGGTTCATCAGTAGCAGTCATTTTTCTCCTTCTTAGTAGCTGGTGCAGTGCTGTGGTTTTGAATTTCAGCCTAGGAACAGCACTAATCACACCAATGTTTTTAGTTGTTGCTCAGTAATGTTTACTCTGACCAAGGACTTTCTGAGTCTCATGCTCTGCCAGGGA
>JAOSLQ010041022.1:0-24889 GCA_025629905.1 Lorius lory
AGATCGTGACCGCCTCTCCCGCTGCTCCGGCGGGATCCGCTCCCCCTCCCGCCCCCCGCGGGCTCACCATTCACCACCCGCTTCTCCAGCTTATCCTTCTCGGCATTCGGATCTCCTCTGCCACCGTCCTCCTCCTCCTGTTTTGCAGTGCGGGTGTCCTGGCAGAGCTTCTCCCTCCCTACTCCCTGCAGTCTGCATCGACCGGGCCCGGTGGATCGGGAGAGGGGAGGCGACCTGGGCGCCCATCAGCCGCAGGGACAGTCATTTCCCCATCGATCTTTCCCACCCCGGGGAGAGGGAGAAGAAAGGAGTGGATTGCCATTTTCACTGGCTAGCCCCCTTCCCGGAGGCTTCACTGGCAAAAAGGAGGCGCTCAGGGAGGGAGAGCAGGGATGGGAGGTGAGACAGAGCCGGGAGGGCCACCCCGCATCTAGTTGCCGATGGTCAGGGATGGTCTACCCTGCTTCGAGTTTCCAATGGCCAGTGATGGTAGTAACCTTGAGCTCGTGCGTTGGAACGTCTAATACAGCAGTTAATTCATTGAAACGCCTCGTGGCTCATAAGGATTTTAACCTACAACCTATCTTTAGCGTGGCATCAGCAAGAAAGTAATCAAGGACCCCTATTCATCTTCAAGCTTAATCTGCGTGGTTTTATTCTTGCCCATGTAGGTGCATCAGGTAGTAGTTGGGGGGGGGAGGAAGAAGAAGAAATCATGCATACTCTAACAGATGAGAGCTATGTCAGCAAAACCTCCCCGAACGATGCAGTTGTACCTGATCAAAACCGGCTCAGAGCTTTGCTGCAATCACACTCCCGCCCCATGTGAAGCTGGTTTTCCCACTAGAGGGCTGGCGAGCACGGCTTTTGCCGTGCTCACGCTGCCACCTCGCTTTAAACTCTTCTTTTACTCCTTAAAAATGTCAGACTAATTTCACACCACACTGCTGTCCATTAGCCTTCGCTTCTGTCTTGATGCCACTTCTGTCACTTCGCTGTAGGAGAGCTATATCCCGCTGGTGCTTCTGCTTGAATCGTCTTAACTGCAGCACCAGTCAGATTTTGGCTGCACAGGGGTCGATGAGCCATGTGCTCGTTCCCTACCACTCTTCCTTGACATCCCTGCTTTAGTATGCTTTAGTAAAACTTCCTAATGTAAGCCAGAGCTGAGCAATGTTTTCACGATTTTACCATGCCAGTTGTAATGGCTAACAACTTGTAGTCTTCTGAGTGTCAGTCCAGACTTCCCAAGCCATAGTTAAGCAGGTTACAACATACCCAGGTCTGGCTTTAGGCAAAAGGTGGGCAGCTGCCCAGGGAGGCTGGCAGTGAGGAGCTTCAGGCGACCTGTGTGGGATGAGGCATTGCTGTTGGAGGTGCTGAGCCCTGCCACCTCCTGAGGCTGGGGCTGGTCAGAATGCAGTTGGGCAACAAGCCCTGTCCACACAAGCCAAATGCTCTTTGTCAGCTCTCTTGGCCCAGCCATGCCAGGAGGCATGCCAGTCTCCTCCTACACTTAGAAGCAGTCCTTATCCAGACCACTTCTCTTTCTTTGCAAGGTTGTGAAAACGTTTAGTCTGCTGGGAAGAGAAGAGGAAATGGAGGGAGTGAGATGCATGGAGGTAGTGGCTGGTTAGCTGTGTGGGACAAACGTCCTTACTGCAAGGCAGAATACGAGGAAGGAGAACTGGGGAAGCAGACTCACTCTCTGGATTTCTGGAGCTCAGCTGGCCACCTTCCACTGACTGAGTTCAGGTTCCCTGACACTTCTAATGACCCCTCCAAAATCTATTCCCAATGGCTAAACACAGCGTGGTTCCATTGCTAAGAACCTTGGAACTGACTGTATCACCCCACTCAATGAAATATACATTTTCAGCTGAAATTTCAAACAAAACAGAAATCCAGTGCTGTCCCAGTAGGCAGAAATTGGAGAAAGGAATGTTCCAAAGGCAATAAATAATATTTTGGTTTAAAAATATACACTCATCCCATGCTCTGGGTACATTTACAAATATCACAGTACACAGTCACCTAAAACAAAAGTCTGCACGTTCTCTGACCTACCACTAGCCTGGGAACATTTTGGTCCCCTGTGGGGAGATGCAGGGACACAGGACCATTGCACACTGCCTGAACTGATGCTGCTGTGCTGAAATTGTGCTGCTTGTAGCTGGGGGGCACTTTGACATGACAAACCCTAGTAGCAAAACTGGTTTTGCCCCTGCTCTCCCCCATGATGCAATGCTGTGGCAGTGTGTTGTGCTGCTGTGCAGTAAACAGGGTTGGTGAGGGGATTCAGGCTGTTTAAAAGTGCCATGAAGTTTAAGACAACTCCTCTGCTGTCCTGGCCACCAGAGAAATTGAAGTGGAAGTGCACAGTGAGGCAGTGCAGGTAACCGTGTACCACACCATGCCATGCCAATGTCATCTCTAGACAAACTACCTTTTTTATCGGACCTTTTTCACCCTCCCGAATCACCTGGGATTGGTAAATCTGGCTCCCAGCAAATCTGAGTGGTCCAGGAGAGAAATTTATTGAGGCTTCCTAAATCTAAGCTGGAAGTGTGAAGCTGCCAGGAGCATCCCTGCATTTGCAGAGAAGGCAACCTAATCCTTGCATGGGTCAGAACACTGACAATGGGCAACGTGAGATAGTTTAGTGGTGTGCTTGGGTCCATGTCTCAAACTTCCCTAGTCAGGTTGATATGTGTGAGGTTTTTAACAATATTGTTGTATGGGGAAAAAGATAAAAATACATATTGCAATTACATTACAAGAATAAAATGTGTGTACATATTGCTTTTCAGTTGCAGAGAGGCTATATTCCTATATTTTTTAAAGATATGACTATGCTAAGAGGGTTTGCAACTATATTTGCTATATAGGTGTTCTTGTAGTAGACCAAATACATACTTCGAACAGATAATGCGAGAATTCCCAGGTGTCTCCTATGCAGATAACTGGAACAAGGAAGTAGGAAACATGGCTGCCCAAGAAAATCCTGGAAGACATGCCTGGATGCAGCTTCTGGCTAATCCATACATGCAGCGATGGAGCACAGAGAGCAAAGGCGTAGCCCTGTTTCAACAGCGACAGTGTGCCCTTGGGCAGGAAGAAGAGCTGTAAGGTAAAGAATGCATTTGTTAGCAGCAGGAGTCCAGTTCATCATTTAAATGGCAATATGTGCCACACAGCAAGAGATGCTCAGCGTGCACAGGCCTGCATCCTCCGCTCCCTGCCCATAGAGCTTGCCTCAGCCACCCCGCGCCAGCCTCGGTGTCTGTAAGTACAGATGCCCAAAAAGGGATGCACATTAGCGTCAGTAAATCCTTCGTGGCATAGGAGAGGTGAGCTGAGACCATGGGCCTTCATCATCTGCTTCCCTGCTGGTGCCATCTGGGGAAGGGAGGAACCTCACAAACTGCAAAACAAAAAGGACCCTTCCCTTGCCCAAAGGAATATGCTTTCAGACAGACAGACAGAGAGAGGTATGTGCCTTTGTTTAGGCTCAGGGCTCCCACTCAGCTATCAGAAACATGGTTGTGGCCACTGTGATGATTAAGCAGATGTTAATGGTATGTTTTTCAGCCAAACACCTGAAAATCAACCTCTTTCAAAAACAAAATTGGCAAGAAATGGCCACTGCAGCAAACATCAGGAGAGTTCTGAAAGAAACCAGTGCATATTTTTTTTAATTGACTCAACTTGAGGACTTAATGAGTTGACAGTATCCTTTTAAACAGGAAAGACTGCTGCCCTCTCATGATTTCTGTCCTGTCCAGCTGTGCCCATCAGGGTGCAGTCTGGATGGAAGGGGGATCAAAGGCTGCATTCATTTCTGCAGATTTAACTCCAGTGTGCTTTATTTTGAGCTGCAGCCTTTCTAGGTAATGACATTTTGCGATTAACCGTTGAAATTACTAACGAATTAAAGGCAGTAGTCTGTCTTCAGGTTGCAAAAGCTGTGATAACAAGCTACTAAAAATAATGTAGAGGTTGACTTAAACCCATAAAAGCAAAGAAAATAACAGAGTTACCCTGACAGTATTGTCTTCCACCATCTTCAACGTTTTAAAGTATTGTAGTCAAATGTATTATCAGCTTGCAGAGTGTGAGTTTTGCAACCATAAGGAAGACTGAGGCCCCTGGGTCCAATCCCCAATGGCAAGGTCTACTTGGTCTGACTCCTACAAGGGGTCAAACACTACAGCTGAGTTCCCAGGCTACAGTACCACATTCATGGAGGATGTGGCTTGGGACAGAACTGGAAGACAACGGTCCAGCAGCAGAACATGGCACTGCAAAGGAAACATTTGTGATCCTGAGAGCCCGCTAGAGAAATGTTTTGCCTTACTGTGCTGCTGCCTCTTCTGGCACAGCTGGTGGTGGCAGCTTTCCAAGCACTTCTGGCAGAAGCTGTTGCATGGGATGCTAAAATTCTCCTTATGCCTCACCTGCGTATGCAATTCATTTTAATTGCTCTCATTTGTCCTGAACAGATCTGAGCTCCTTGAGTGAAGGAACAATTAAATCTCATCCCTTTTCAGTGGTATGCTGGAACAGGTTGCCCGGAGAGGTGGTGGATGCACCATCCTTGGAGACGTTCAAGGCCAGGCTGGATGTGGTTCTGGGCAACCTGGTCTAGTTGAAGATGTCCCTGCTCATGGCAGGGGGCCTGTAACTAGAGGACCTCTGAAGATCCCCTCCAACCCAAACTATTCTATGATTCAATGATGGTAAATGAAAAAGCAGGTAAACAGGTAATTATGTTGCATGAGATCAACAAGTAAATTCTGTACTGATAAAATTAGAAGTGGGTAATTTATCATTTACCTGCCACATCACTGGGCCTTTTGAATTCAGTGGCTAACTGCTGGCTTCAGTCAGGTTGTAGAAGAAACCCTGACTTAGTAGATATCTTGGGTTAAAACCAGAAAAGTTACCCTGTTATTGTTTATGCTCTCTTTGGTGTTTAGTTCTGCTTTAAAATAACTGGGCTTTTTTTCAGTTTGGGTTTTTTTTGACAACTGTCTAGTTTTGTAATGTTGGGGTTTCAGATATTACAGGGGTATAAATTTAAACCAGTTGTTTTTCTGTTGGTTGGTTGGTTGGTTTTGGGTTTGTTTTTGTTTTTGTTTTTTTTAATGAGAATATATTTGTATTTGTTCTTAAAGAATTTATAAGACATGGGTTTTTTATAGAGTTTAAATCCCTGTCTGAGTTCACACTGGCAAGAACCTAAGTTGCCTGGCACTTCCACAATAACAGATGATGTACCCTGTACAGCAAGAGTGCCCTTTCTCCCCCATACTGCCACATGGATAAAAGTGGAAGGAGACAACTCTTCAGTGTGACAGTGATATCCAGTATCGACTGATAATGTTATCACGTGCCTACATGTGGATACTGCAGATACTATTCAGCTGACAGTGACAGTGGTATTTCTAAATCCAAGTAGCCTTGTAATCATAGATAAAGTATGTACTTTACCTTTCAATGGTTGTAAGAGGATGTCTACAATTAAGATTAAAACTTGCATTTGAAAAATCCTGAACAAATGTTGTCCTCAAAAATATTCAGAATATATTGATACAGATATGAAGCAGTACCTACATAAGCACTGAACCTATTTGATGACTTTTACAGAAATATGTTGGCAATGGCATTCTCTGTCACTGTCCCTCCAAGCACTGAAAGCTTTGCTATTCCTGTGCTCCCATCAAAATCTCCAGTTTGCTTTCTGCCCTGCAGCTTCTGTAACACAGTTCCCTGCAGCCAATATATGAAGTGAGAGTGTGTGGTGACTTGGTGGTATCACAAACTAAACTGAATTTAATATCAAAGTAAATAGCAGGGGGTTGCTGTGGCTGTAGCAAGGTTGTTATACTTTTTCACATTTCATTAATTAAGCAGCTCAGTTTCTGAATTTAAATTAAGCTGCTGTGAAACCCTTCTTGCAGTGCATAGTGTCATAAAATTTAGGACCTTAAGTTTCATTTAGATAAGAGATAACATAAGAGTATTGTATAAGTATGTACATGTGAAATACTTTGTATTTTCAAAAGCTTTTTGATATCAGTGATGTATGATATGTAAATAAAAATGAAATCAGATTTTTGTGAGTCTCTGGAATTAGTGTATCGTGCAGAAGAAGGTGTAAGGTATTATGAGTGCTGACAAAGCCCCTTCAGGGAACTTCTTGGGTCACTCCATGGTGTCACGCTGCCACACTGTTATTGTGCTCTAAGAGTGATTTAAATACATAGTGAGAATGAAGACGCTTTATATTTGAGTAGGGGCTGATGCTAGTCCAAATAAGCCTGCCAATGTCATGCCAGACTACTTTCAAGCAAGTAACCTGCCACAGTGGAAATTCAGAATCAAGATGCTCTTGAGCTGTACAATTATTCCTCCTTACTCTTCTCCTTTTTCTTGGCAGTAAATCAGAAAATATCCCAGTGCTACAGAGTATAATACAGAACTGTGGTCTTCCCACTGATGCTGCAGGCTGAGTACCATCAGCCTGTGTCTGCTACATGCTTGTAATCTTTAAATTGAAGAATGTCAGCTATTTCAATGCTTTCTTGCAAGAAATGTTCCAAGCATCTTGTTTACACCTGTGCTACAATATGAACAAAACAGTGATTCACTCCTGAACTGAGAATTCCGTGTTTTGTTTAAGTCTGAAAGAATTTTTGATGACTGAATGAATTGTTGGAAAGTGGAGTTTTACAGTGGTAAAAGTACACATTATCACAAAACTATTGCAGATGTATACTCTATATATATGGGCTATGGGAGGGGGAGTACTTAGGGACAGGATCTGAAGTGCTCAGGTCAAACCGCTCACTGTCTTTGCCAGCTCTGCTTTAGCCCTGCTGTAGGCTTTTCCTCTGTGCAGGTGTCTACCCTTATCAGACAGATGTGCACAGAGACTAAGTCAGTTGTGTTCCTCCTGGCTCCTAGCTGACAATTCATGCTCCTTCCTTTAAGGTATATAAAGACTGCTGCACAGAGTTATACAGCAGGAACAATCACATGGGGCACAGTCAGAGCATCCAGGTGTTGAACATCCACTTTTGGTTCAGCTCAGACTGGCTTTAGCTTAAGTTACCAAGACGTTACATACAGTACATCCTAGCTCTGGACCAGGCTCCTGAGTTCTCAATAGATGCAGACACAACTCCTCTCCATACTGTCAATAAACAGGTTCCCATAGGCTTGTAATATACTAGTTATGTCACCTGTTAATGTGGGGAACACTTCACACTATAAAAGGAATGATACATCTTCCTGATTGCATAGCATGGCAAGGAAAACCAATAAAAATGTTCAGCCAGCCATCATTATGACTGTTGCACACAAATCCCATCATAAAACTGCTACAAATACAAATCTTGTTAGTATATTTAGTGTTAATTAGAATTTGGGAATCCATATTCATTTAATCAGATTAAAAATACTGAGATAAATGCAGTCCAGTACTAAGCAATGAAAATTCATCTTGGTGCTTTGCAACTGAAAACATTAATTTTGCAGTTGTTTTCCTTTTTTATATGATTAGACTTGCTGCATATTTATTGCAAATCTCATTTGCAAATCATGGTTAACTTGCTGCAGTCATGTCTCTGTAGGCAACTTTCCTAACTATTGAAACCACATCAAAAATTCATAGTTGGGAAATCCAATTATGCAGTGCACACTTTTTTACAAGTGAATACTTTGGCATACATTGAGTTCCTGGCATAGTCCCGGAACATTTCTAAAGTGATATATACTTAATGATGTATTAATTTGATTCTAAGTTATGAATCCTGTTTGTGTAAACTTACCTAAATGGGACTCAGTGTCTGAAATCTCTAACAACTCACAATTAGCATAAAAATCTAGATGGGACTATTCTCACAAAAAGAAAGGCGTGTGCAGTCTCTCGCCAACATGAAAGTAAGTATGCGACTAATTCCCAGTTTCTTTCTTTATGAGATTCATGTTTTAATAGGACAGCTCATGCCAGTAAAAAGTTAAAGATCTGGCTTTTGATCCTTGATTCCAGAGCTTTGTGAACATTGAAAGGCTGAAGCAGGTGTGGAGGATGCGTGGTGGAAGCAGAAACAACATCAGGAAGGATGTGATGCTGCTGCACAGGAAGCAGGCGGCCATGCTGAGCATAGGTGAATGGAGGGATGACTTGGAGGAACACATCTAATTTCAAGTGGAAACAGATGATTATGCAGAGTCAGAGTTTTTCAGTTAGAACAGAGCATGATCCCTTTGTGATCTAGGGTACTTTCTAACAAGCTTTTGTCATTTCCCTGTACCCACCATACTTTGTATCTATATCAAAAGCCTCCAAGTTAATTAGTATGTTTCCCACTTTCCATTTAGTCTACAGTTATTTCAATCAACAGGTATATCAGGTTGATGCCAGGCTTGTGCTTTTTTTCTTTGTGTGCCTAAAAGAAGGACTAACTGGACTGAACTTAAAGAGAAAAAATGTGGTTCTTTGTTACCTTGAAATTCTTTTAGTGTTAATAAGGGGTTTCTGTCACATGGACTTCTATTTTAATGATTCAATCTTAGCTTAATCCCAAGCATATAACATGTACCAGTCTGTTGTCATGGAGGTGGTTGTGATACACTTTCTTTGCAGGATTAAGAACGGCCGGCCTGGGACAGATCACTTTCTCACTCCAACATGAAGAACCCTCATAGCACAGTTACCACAATCTGAGGGGTTTATTTATTTCAATGCATTTATTTATTGTAAAATGCCTGTAAGGTAAAATGATTTTGTTTCATTTCCCTGTACAAGTCTGGACACATATACGTTGTTTAAAAAGCCAGATACACACCAGGCTGGCCACTGTTCATCTCGCACAGACTCCCTCAGGACAAGTTAACCATGAGCCTTCCTGCCAGACCCTCAGGGGAAGATTTGAGAAAGCAGATGGGCCTTACATTGTGCCCTGAAGGTCAGTGGATGTCGGCTCTGCTAGGCCACTGGGAGAAGTAAATTCCTGAGCTGAGGATGTTTCACAAAGAAAGCAGAACTTACACTCTCCAGATGTTCAGATACAGGGTGTGTCAGCAAAAGCTCTCTGGCTGGTCTCAGCTGTCAAGATAATGCTTAGAGAAGAAAAGGAAATTCCTTGGGCAGCCTCAGTCCAAGCTATGCTGTTTCATTAGTCCAAACCAGCAGTCTTGGGTTCACAGCACCAGAATCCATGCAGGAACCAATGCCTGGAAAAAAGGACTGTGTATTTTGCAGGGAACCTCTCTGTCAATAGTGCAGCTCATACACCATATACTTGTATAATTATTTCATAAATTACCTGAAAGTTTCCTGCAATAGGATTTTTTGTTTGTTTGTTTTTGGTTTTTTTTTTTGTGGTGAACCATACTTGGCTTGGTTTTCCTTCCAACACCCCCAAGCTTGGGGATGCACTGTGCAAGGCCTTCATTCTAAAGCTTGTTTCCATTCCCCGTGTTTTAGTCCACAACTGAATCTCTCAATGTTGCACGGTTCCCTTTCTGCACAGCTACACATCACCCTCAAAATCCTGGCTTCTGGCTTGGACATCTGAGACGGCCATGCTGTGGCAGCAAGCAGCACTTCCTCCAGAAGCTGCCCCCAATTCTCTCCTGGGCACCTTGGTCAAAAGCAGCTTATCTGAACAGTGCTCACTGCATACTCAAAGCGATGTTTGCTCCCATTTATTTTCTGGTTTTCTCCAGGTTATTTTTTATTTCTCGCTTATTTTTCAGTCTTGGAAGTATTATCAACAAGCTCAAGTCTCCTATGATGTTGGTTTAGACAAAAAAAACAAAACAGTAGGAGCTCTGGGACTACTGATGGTTTAGACTGTTTGCCCATGTCTCCAACTTCCCCCTCTAAACAAAAAGATATGCTGGTGAAATGATCTTTTCCACAAGATTTTGTCTCCCCATTCTCTTGCTGGTGTCCTCAGTACAGAGATGGGTTTCTTGCCCCCAGTTCCCAGTTTGGCTGCTGCTGTGGCACTCAGGCTCTGGTCCCAGTGATGCTGGGGAGGATTTGCTTCACTTAAGGAGAGAAATAATAGGAGTTGGGTGGTGTTAGCAGAAGGAAAGTTGCACAGACTGTTAAAGTGGCTGGCAAGCTACCAAGCTCAGCAGAAATGAGCAGTTTCTTCAAAAGTGGCCTGCCTGGCAGCCCTAACTGCAGCCAGTTCAGCAGGACACAGTGTTCAGCAGCCAGCACTGCACAATGCTTCCCTGCTGCAGCTACAGGGTCTAGATAAAGTGCCCAACATGCCCTGGATCTGGCACCACCACCAGATGCATCTTTTCAAACCCTTCAACAACAGGCAGCTGGCTCCACCACCAGACAGAGGGTGGGCACCCCTGTCTGCTGCAATCCTGAATTTCCGAACCTCAGGTGTACTGAGACAAAACTCCTGAGCATCAAGTGTACTGAGGTTAACAGTTTTGGAGAGGCTTTTTTTTTTTGGTTCCAGCTTTGTCTCCACATGAAGATCCTGAAGCTGCAGACAAAAATCTACCTCGCAGCACTGTCAGGAAGATTGACTTTTGCACTCCCATCCAACTCATCAGCCAGCCCACCTGCAGAGCACTAAGGAGACCCTCAAGTAATGCTTGTCTCTGCATCTAAAAGTCATTAATCCCACCTCCAAACATCATGAAGTTGGCTTGAAAATAAGTCTTAGCTGTTTCTGTCTTTCCCTTCTGGTTCATGTTTTGGGTGTTTTTTAGGTTAGTGTTGTGCAGACCATTTAGTCTATCTCTGAACACATGTGATTTCTCAAACATTTCTTTACATAGGTAATCCATGCCCAAATGAACACTCCTGTTTAAAAAAATCAGGCTAGTCCTATTGAGAAAGTTTTACAAGGTAAGCCCTAAATATGTATGGAATGACCAAACCATTTTTTGGGTGTAAAAAGTGCTGCTTATAAATTTTCTGCAGAGAGATTCCAGTCAACACATCCTTGTAAAACCTTCAGTGGAAAACTGGAAGCCAGGTCCTGCTGGGTCCAAATAAAGCTTTTACATTTTTTCTTACTGGTAAACTTTCTAGAGAAACAATGAAAAAAAAAACCCAAAACCAACCAAAAAAAAAACCCCAAACAAACCCAAAACCCCACAAACCCACACAGGAAACAAAAATAGTTCTGGGTTTGTGTATTTACATGATTGTAGAATCACTGAAAGCTGTGTTTGAATATGTCAGGATAACAGGTCGATTATTACAAAACCCAGTAGGTTATTCATTTCTGTACCTGCTTGTATTGCAAACACATACTTTCTCCCTTGAATCAGGACTGATTTATCTGTCTGGCTGATGAACACTAAGTATCTTGAAATATCTGGCAGGGAAGAGGAATTACTCATGAAAGCTTTGGCTTTGGTATCACTTTCAGACCCTGCTACTCCCTGACTGCTCTTGAATGTCCAAAAGAAATAATGTGACTCAGGCACCGGATGGGTATTTCTGCCTATCAAAAATAAGACCTTAGTCCATTTAAAGTATGGCACATAATGCATACACAAAGGAAAAACAAGGAGTAAACTAAAAACCTGCTAAATGATCAGAGTATTCTGCACTCCTGTAACCCCATCTGGGAAACTGCACGTGTTTCTGTTCTCCATAATTCAAGGAACAAGTTGGTAAACTGAAGAAAGTTCAGGAAAGAGCTGTAAGAGTGAAGAAAGACTGAAATAATACACTTAACAGTGGAAGAATTTGGTCCTTTTAAGCCTAGCAAAGGGAGGGGCCAATTGCTCATAGTTGGTATGTCTAAGTATGAACACAGGGTCACAGACAAAGTTATAATGAGATCCAGTGGTTGGGAGCTGAATCTAGACAAATTCAAGCTATAAAATAAGACACATATTTTTAACAGTGAGGGTAATTAACCCAGCAACCCAGCCAGGCATTATGGCAAAGTCTCCTTCTCTGGAATTCTGTAAATCAAAATCAGATGTTTTTCTAAAAGACACTGTACAGGAAGAAGCCTGATGCTGTGTGTCAAAGAGGAAGGTAGAGTAGAGCATTGTGGTAGCTCACCTGGCATTACAAACCATCAACTAAAATTATTCTTTTGTAATGAACCACATACCCTGGAGAACTGAGACAAAGTTTTGTCATTGGAATTGGAGGTTACAGTGTTGGACAGGGAGAGTGGAAAGGTGAAGCAAAGTATCGTTTATAGGGCAAGACATTATTTTTTATTCAATCAACTGATACAGTTTGCTCAGCTTTCACTAGCTTGACTAGAGTTTTTTTCCAGCTATATGCATTCATCTAATAAAATATTTTATCTCCTGACAACCTGGCTTCACTTATCATGGAAGATGATTGAAGGACTAGTCACAAGCTTGCCATTAGAAATGCAAAGGGAGAAGCAGACTTAGAATGAAGATGAGATGAAGCTGCAAAACATGGAAAGGTGAAGGACAAATGGCACAAAGTTATGTTTATGTGATGAATCCAGGGTTATATTTAAAAACCTAGTGATTAGGCACATAGTCAAAGTGCAGAAATTCTTGGTTTACTCATTACAAAGGTGCTGAGCTCCTGAGTGTGTGTGGAACTTGGCACAAAGTATTACAAAAGTGGCAATGGCTCAATAGCTTAATCTGCCTTTCAATTAGGGAGATCTACCTCATTTATGGAAAATAAGAGGTCTAACCTGTGATGATCTTATGCCTTCTTCTTTTTACTTACATCTATTTTGTATGGCATATTGGGAGGGGCTTGGCAAATCAGCTGCTCACCCTCTCAGTCAAGTAATTGAAATTTCACAAATCCTTAGATGCACTGACTCCTGTAAAATAAACCATCAGAGCATGGAAAGTGCTAGCTGAGTGGGCAGCAAAGAGATAAATGATTCACAAAGAGAAAACTATGGATGGCTCCCATACAACATGAGGCACGTATTCTTCTGAGGCAGACCTTTCGCATACCCACATTATACTACATGAAATTCCTAACCCCTTCAGAACAGAGACTACCACAGCTTTAAACTGCTGCTCTGCTACAAGCAACTGCTAACAAGCCTGATTTTGCAGGAATGTTCAATTGCAGGACTCAGGGCACTTCCAGCTGTTTTGCTTACCCCTGAAGGACCAGAGAGGGAGCAGGAAAAGCAAGTGTGATGAGTGTCTGGTCAACGTTCTCATCTTCACCTTGCTTCGGACACCAATAACCCTGCAAGCCACTCACATAGATAGCAAAGTGTTTTACCATGCCAGGTAGTCAAAGTGGGTTATGAAAACCAATCAACTGACTGACAGACAGGAAAGGTTATGTAGCAAGAAGATTATAATGAAATACTTTGCTATTAATGCTGCACTGCAGCATTCTGAATCACTTACAGTTAGAAGCACTCCTTTAGTCTGTCCCCTAAAATATAATAATATAGCATAAAGGATAAGACAGATTGAAAAAGAGATCTTTATCTTGAAACAAATAGAATAGGTGCTTTTTAGTGGAGCAAAGGCATACATAAATATACTTAGAGCAAAATATTAAGAAATAGCTCATTCTTACAACAGTTTAAAAAGAAACCCCAGTGATATAACAGGGTGATTTTTATATAAGAGAATTGCTACTTGAGGAGGGTAAGGGTTTGGACTCTCAATAGCCAAGGTTTAATCGAATCTATTAATCAACAATGACATATATAAATAGGTCATCCTTTGACCAGATAAAAGTCTAGTTTCCCCCAAACACAAAAATATGTAAAACCCCCTCATAATTACAACAGCTTCACTTTCTTGGTATTTTAAATAAAATGCTAACAAACTTCGGGGTCGTTCAAAGCATAATACACATATCTTCACAGTCCATGCCAAATGTATCCCATTTCCAGTTGGTTGATTTCCAAATAGTGTAATATAAAAAATATAGAGCAGTTTGAAAAATCTTTCCAAAATACCAGAAATAATTAATTCTGAAGTATGTCTCAATCACTACATTGGAATAAAATATCTAAATAAAAATCTTATTTAGAAGTACATGTATTCAACATGAATGTTTCCAACTATACCTGTATACATATGGCAAGATATTTTTCCTAGAATCCACTACCTCTATTTTTATAACACATCTCATAATCGTGGATGTAGCTTAAGTATTGGAAAACAGAGAAAACAGAGTAATGAATATGTCTGAAAACATCTTTGCAATGTATGTTTCTCATTACACAAAAATCCCCAGGCTTATAAACATTAGGAAAATTAAACACACACATACATGTGTGCAGGACAAGGATCATGCTAATGAAGGCACTATGGCTGCATCTAACTTATCACTAAAGACTTTGCAAATGTATTAAAATGAAAAGGCAAAGTTATGAATTTATTCTGGTTTAACTTTAGGATGACATGCTTTACATATTATGCTTCTATTTATATACCCACTTACGTGGTATGTCAACAGAAAACAATGCACTGATCCCAAATAAATAATTCACTTCACCTAATACATTAAGAATGTTCCTTATAGAAATGCCCTTGTCATACTCCAGAGTACAAATGGCACCTCTAGAAGTAAAAAGGATATTGAATACGGCCTGAAAAAAAAAAGATGCCACAAGCCACAGCCAACTTGGAAATGCCAGACAAAATGCTTTGCTCAAGGACATGTGTGGCAAGTGCTGGGAAGGGAAGGCAGCTGTCCATGGGACACTCATCAGTGCTTGTCACTACAATGCCAACCAGTGCTTTCCAGCTGTTCTGGTTTGGAATTAAAAAAAAAAACAAACACAAACAAACAACAAAGAAACAAAAACACTCTGCTATGAAAGAAACTTCTCAAAGGCAGGTACAGCCATCAGGTACTAAATTGCCATTGAGGGCAACAGAAATCAACTGCCTTCAGAGGCAGAAATACTACTTCTGAAAATCCACCCCAAGGACTGTGCTACCACTGAACAGACGGACAGAGAAACCTTTACCCAGAAAGGTTTCCTTATAAAAACACACTTAGTTTTCACAAGTGTTTGAACTGCCCATCTACTGTCCTAAAGATATTTTCTTTTATGTGACCTTCTAACTTTTGGTTGTATATGAGAGCTCATCACACAAATCTCTGTTCATGCTCTTATTTTCTGTCCTTAAGAGTTTTTATAGTTTCAGCAAGTGAAGGTGACCTCATGGTACTTACATTCTGTTTCTGTCAATAGTCACTTCTTACATGCTACCCAGTACCAAGCAACATTCAGTAACTCACTTCAAGCAGTATCAGAGGCAAGAGGTCGGCAAGGAGAAGGCTGGTTGCAAGTAGTCACATCAACTACAGCTGGCACTGATTTCTCCTGCATATTAATATCATCCAAAGAAAGGGTCAGGCAGATTGCTGTTGGTAGTTGGTCGCATAGCAACAGCAGAGCAAGCGCAGAAACCCAAATATTGCCAGAGTAGAGAGCCACCGCAAGCTCTCAGAAGGCAAGAGAGTACAAATACATAATGAGTCTGCAGAGGAACAGGATAACACAGAAACACTGCTCTTTTTAGCAGGAAATTAAAAACTAAAACCCTGAAAAACCAAAATGACTTCTCTGCTTCCCTAGGATGTGGGAAGTTTTGGGTCTAAACACTATGTACACCCACAACCATGGGACAAGTCAGGCTGCACCTAGTCAGGAGTCACAAATGGAGACTTGTGGCCAGTCACAAGCTGTGTTTCCCAGGGCTTAGTCCTGAGGTCAGTTCTGCTTAATATCTTTTTCAATCTGGACAAGGGGATCAAATGTATCCTCAGACAACACCAAGCTGGGTGGGAGTTTTGATGTGTTGAAGGATAAGAAGGCTCTGCAGAGGGATCTGGACAGGCTGGATTGATGGGCCAAGGCCAATGGTATGAGGTTCAACAAGGCAAAGTGCTGGGTCCTGCACTTGGGCCACAACAACCTCATGCAATGCTCCAGGCTTGTGGAAGAGTGGCTGGAAAGCTGCTTAGTGGAGAAGGACCTGGGGGTGCTGACTGATGGAGCTGAACAGCTTGTGCCCAGGCAGCCAAGGTGGCTAACGGCATCCTGGCCTGTATCAGTAACAGTGTGGCCAGCAGGGCCAGGGTAGTGATTGTCCCCCTGTACTGGGCACTGGTGAGGCTGCACCTCAAATCCTGTGTTCAGTTCTGGGCCCCTCACTACAAGAGACATTGAGGTGCTGGAGTGGGTCCAGAAAAGGGGAACAAAGCTGGTGAAGGGTCCGGAGCACAAAGACCAATGAGGAGCAGCTGAGGGAACTGGGATTGTTTAGTCTGGAGAAAAGAAGGCTCAGAGGAGACCTTATCACTCTCTAAAACTTCTTGAAAGGAGGGTGGAAAGAGATGGGGGTCAGTTTCTTCTCCCAGGTAACAAGCAATAGGATAAGAGGAAATGGCCTGAAGTTGTGCCAGGGAAGGTTTAGACTGGGTATTAGGAAAAATTTCTTCACCAAAAGGATTGTCAAGCACTGGAACAGGGTGCTCAGCAAAGTAGTTGAGTCACCATTCCTGGAGGTAGATGAGGTGCTTGGGGACATGGCTTAGCAATGGACTTGGCAGTGTTATGTTTTCAGTAGGACCAGATGATCTTAAAGGCCTTTTCCAATCTAAAGGATTCTATGATTCTAGGAAGGTGACGGAAGGACTCTGAAGCTACTCTCTCACTTGCACATTAAGCTGTGGGTGATATTAGCAGGTGGATGGCACTGAAACATCTGACAAGATCCCTCCCCTGGATGCCCATCTTGTCTCCCCATACACAGACTGAGGCACAGACACCAGACATCATGCTGTTATCTAGTTCCTGTGGTCTTCTGTGGGATGCAATCTTCTGGGTGCTACTGTGGCTTTGGGAAATGCTTTTGCATAAGTTTCTACTGCTTTTTTGACAAGAGCTTTGAGAATGCCCTTGAAATTGTAGCTTGCCATCCCTCTGAACAGCAAGCACAGCTGAAGGACATGACCCAGAGCTTCTGGCACCCTGCAGGCATTATCATGCTTAAGACCTTAATGTACTATGCTCAGGCCTGGGATGGCTGCCTGTAATACCTTCCCAAAGTATCTAAGAACCACTGTACATTCACAGAATTTCAAGACTGCTTTTCAACTATTTTGGGAGCTTCAGCAACCAACAAACTACCCTCCTAATGAGAACCTTCTGGTTGTCTCAGCAAAGTACACAAGCTGAATTCCCCCCTCAGCCACAGTGACAGGACACCTAGGTGTGCTACATGACACACTAGAAGGAATTTACGCTGAGACCAAATGGTCTATGATTTTCTGCAGAAAACCACAAGGCTTCCAATTGTAGACTTCACTGATGAGTACCCTGTATGAATGAGCACTAACTTCACATGCACTGTGAGATTTTTTTTGCGTGTGTGCTTAAGTTAAAACAACCTACATATGTTTTGTAGGAGGCTATGCAATTAGCAGAAAATTTCACCTTAACAGTATATTGCTATTTTGATAGACTTCATTTCAGTTAATGGGTTCAGAAGCTGGTTTTCTCTGCCCAATGAAATGTAAACTTAACTCATGAGATATTAAGCAAAGTCAAATACAAACTGATATGCACTGATGTTCCATATCCTCTTGTTTCGCATTGGACTACATCAAGTCTTTCATTAGCCTCATAAACACCAATCCACCACTCACTCAAAGTGAGTAGTGACTTCTGAGAGGCACCATCACCCACATCTTACAGAAGGGGTGCTGTGGCAAAGCAGCAACACAAGGATGCTGTAAGGGCAGCTACAAAAAGAAGGCAGGTCCCCCACAGTACCTTATGCCCAGATCTCAGTTATATGCAACAGAGGCACTTTAAAAACCTCTCTCTTCGGAGTACTTGAGTATATTTTGGAGAAGCACATGAAACAACCTACCCATCATACATGTTGTTTTCTCTCTTTAAGTAGTGGAAAATTCACAAATGCTGGGTAACATTTATTTTGGCAGGGTCCAATTTGCTAATTATTTATATTTGAAATTACTGTATTTCTACTTTACAAAAAAAACCACAAACCAGCAAAACAAACAAACAAAACCCAACATAAACAAAACCCCAAACAAACAACACGCAACAAAAACAAAAACCCAAACAACCCCTGGTTTGTAAATGAAGAGTTTTAACTGAGCTAACAGTTCATGGTCAAAGAAGGCATGGTATTACATATGCATTTAGTAGCTGGTACACTCCCATTGCCAAGGACTGCTTGAAGCTTATGACCCATACAGTCAGGCAGTGCAAAACAGCAGTAGAAGGCTTATATCTCACTGACAAGAACCTACAGCCATCCAGTCAAAGAACTACTGAGACCTGGTTTGCACGCACATAAATAAATAAAAAAATAAATTAAAGCATGCAGTCTGGATAACAATTGTGCCTCGTTCCAGCTAAAACTCTGTTCTGGACCATCAGTGAGCCAGGACTTCAGCACTTCTACTGCAGCCTCCCCATGGTCAGTTCCAATGCAGCCAGCTAGCCAGCACACCCCTAGTGCTCCTTGCAGTCCTTCTTTCTTTCACAGCTCGTAGGCTTTTATCTCCTGCCAGTGGTCAAGATATTTGATATTTGCATACAATCAACAACAGAGGTATTTTCCAGCTGCTTTCCCTTCCAAGACTGTTGATTGCAGTCTTGAGACTTCATAAGCCCCAGCAGCACTTTGGATTGTTTAAGGGCTTAGAACTTGGATGCAGATCTTCAAAGACTGGCTGGGGTTTGAGATGGCTTAATTTGGTCTTAAGTCAGAAAAACAACCACCAGAGCCAGGGGATGAACCATCCTCTGTAAGAATCCCTCTTCATGCAATGTAGAAAATCACCTGGTTGTTAGCAGCCATGGTGCAACATGCATGGTGTGGATATGTGTATATATGTATATAATGATTTTCTCACCATGAGGCACTGGATGAAAACACAAATGAAACAGGTTTTCTAGTTGTTCTCACATTTTAGTTTTATGACTGAAACAAGACTCACAGGATGAGGAAGTTTGAATGCAAACTAGCACTCTCCACTACAATGCTTACTGCTTTCATAAAGAACAAAGCAAAAGGTTTGGAAGTGAATCCTGAAAAATAAATCAGTGATAAAAAATGGTAGTGGGAAGAAGGCTGTGGGCAATGGCAAGTGAAAGGGACAGAAAGTCATAAGGGATCACTGACTGTGGCTGTTGGTGCAATGAACTGACATGTCAACCCCCTGGCAGGCCCTGATAAAAGGTTTATTTGAAAAGCAGGGCTATAGGGAGGTTTGATCCTGACCCCATGAGAGTGCCACAGGCATGGGTCCAGGGACTTTAGAAAGCACTACCCCATGCACAGCAGGCCAGCCAAACCTGTTTAGTTTTTGCTTCAATTTAGATGGGCCCCATGATCTGCAAAAAAACATGCTAACGGCCTTGGGAAACTGCCTAGACAAATTGCAGCCACTTTATATCCTCCACCTACAATTTCTTATATGCAGCTTCAGAGCTCCATCCCTTCGAACATTGCTACACAGGAGAAATGTATTGTTTTAACAAGACTAATTTAAAGCAATGTCCCCGATATTTGACAGTTATACTAGGATAAAAACATTCATGATGGGATGGGTTATGACAAATGGGTATGGTCAGTTAGTTATGCTGGAGAACAGTCTTCATGAAGGGTACAAATACCATAATGGGGGAGGAAGGACAAGTAGAAGTACAAAAAGTAAAAGCTATTTCAGTGGAAAATCATCTTTATACAAGGCCTTAACGTGTAGCACAGTATTACCTGGAACAGAAAAAAAGTGCTTTTAGATTATTCTCCTAAAAAAACCCCAAACCCAACAAAACACACAGAATTTTTGTTTGATGGTTACTTTCTGAATACAGGGCCACATCAGATCCTTATTACTGAATGAGGAAACAGAGTTTTTTTGCGTGGAGTAACAAGTTCCTGGACTTTGTACTTGAATCTGTGTCCCTCATGTGCTATGAGATCAAAGAGAGATAAATCATAGTAGCCTCATTTACCCCTTCTTAGTGTGTACATAAGTGCCATCTTCTGGCCACAACAGGGACTGTAAGAAAACTGGCAAAAAAAAGGGGGAAAAAAAAAAGAAAAAAGCTTTTAAAATGAAGGACTAAAGCCAGTGAATAATTACTTACTCTAGAGAAAGGAGTAGCCCACACATTTTATATGAAGAAATTTCATCTGGAAGGTGAAAGCTTCTTCCTAAAGTTCAGAGATGTCACATTTGCAAACATCCTTCTAACGCTGGTAGAGTGGGAAAGGACAGACACAAAGCTCTGCTTTTAGGTGTATCTTAATTAGATATCATTCGCCTCAGTTGGGAGCAGCTGCAGACAGTGTCCTGGAAAGTCCTACTTGTCCTGTGTTCCAAGATCAACATGCTGAAACCGGAAAAGCTAAATAGATGCCACAAACAAGGATTGTACCACTGGTACTTCTCAACACTTCACTAAGTGAAAGTGTTCCAATACCTCATAGGACACTTGAGTTGAATTTCAGAGAATTTGACAATTGTCATCTCTGTACTGTGTTGCTGGGATACAACAGCAACACAGAACCCTATTGAAAATGTGTACCCGAATAAAGTGAATCGCAGCAATCTGTCCACACGTCTCCCATGAAGGCTGAGACGATTTATAAACTTCATAAACCAATGCCTAAGAATTGTTGTCTCTTGCATAAAATATCTTTCTCCTCCCTCAAATATAATCTGACTAGAAATTTTTACCAGTATATCGCAAAACTAAAAAGGCTTAAAAGTTACATACACCTTCTTAAGTACTTTGTGGTTACATCCCAAAGTAAAACAAGTATCGCTGCTAGTACCCACAATTTTAATGCACCCCATGACACTCAGCTGACTTAAAATCCCATCTTCTTAAGTAGTGACTGCATCATGACTACATGAACATCTTAAGAGATAGATATATATATATGTATCTCATATAATCTTGAGATTTATATATATATATATAACTTTCTCATCAGTGTGAGGAAGAAACAACAAAAAAAGCCAACTATCAGAAGCTGGAAAGTAAATAATTACAAATCACTGGCAACTGTTCTTGGTGATTTTTTAGTCCCACTCACTACAGGGGAGGAAAAAAGGACTGAACAAGTTTTTTGAATGCCTGACATGGACAATATGAGATAAAGCATTTCAGCACTGGTTACTGTAAACACAGACTATACAACATACTACAAAGTGATTATACACAAACAGAAATTACTTTAAAATTCAGAACCCCTTTTGTCCTAGATAATTTGGGAGGGAAAGAGAGAGACTAAAAGGAACAATAGGGAGCTATTTATTCTTTCTGTGAAAGATGTTGAGACACAAAGTGAGCTTGATGGGCTTTGTGATAATCACGAAGGACAAAGGCCCCTATGCTTCTGACCTACTGATGCCAGTAGGAGGTTAAGTACAGAGTAAAGGAACTGAGTACAAAGTACAGAGCAAAGGAACAGAGGCTTGCCAAAACCCACGGAAGCCTGTGGGGCCTTTATCTCAGTGAAATTCAGAAGCACAGAACTTAAATATTTAAGGACATCAGGGTTTGTTTCTATTTAGAACTAGTTTTGCAAAATAGATACCAGTGTTGGAAGAGGTAAATATTCCCAGTCTTTACTCATCAGGAACAGTAAGCTGAAAGCTGGTTTCGTATGGACAGCATTTTCTGTTTCTGTTTGCTGTCTAATGTGGTTTATTTTCTCCTAAATAAGCAAACACAGAAAACAAACAACATAATTCCTATCCAGTTAACATGAACAGTTTTTTGCTTCTTCTCATCTCACTTATGGAGGTGGTGGGGTAAAAACCCTGCTGAAATAAAATTTCATCAAATCCAAAATTAAATACTTTGTTTTGAAATACCTAACAAGAAAGGGGGTAAAAAACTATGACCACAAAGTCACCAGAGACAGCGGTGAACTGTGTTGCTATTGGCTTACACACATGCTTAGGAATTGACTCATACTCACAATGGTGGCTGCCTTAGAATTGCAGCTTTTTTTTCTTTTTCCAGATAAATGATTCACTAAAATGGCATTCGTGATTCCTAATTAAAAAAAAAAAACAACAAAACAAAACCAAACCAAAACAAAACCAAAAACCTGTTTCCTATTGTGCAGGTTTTCTAAAGCACTGAATAATTAATTTCAATGTGACACTGTGAGCACACTCATTAGTTGTTATAAACCCCATAATGTGCTAGACAGATTATGAACCATCACATATAATATATATTTCTGTATCTGTTCCCTTGTTCTGTGTCTTCAATTCCTTACATTCACATCATCTCAAGCCATAGTTAAACACTGAATTTTTCAAAAGAATTAGTCTTTATTCAGTGGCTGTTAGCTGTCAGCAGTCTCTGTGCCTCTAGTAGACAGCTGAAACAGCAGCACCACAGTATTGCCAGAGAAGGAAGTAATTTCTGACATACCCCGATCTTCAGCCTTACACCTACTACAGAATCTTGTCTAGTCTCATAATCTTGCCAGCCTCCACACCAGACCAGAAGAGGTTGGTGAGATTACTATGGAGGAGCAAAGCAGGAAGTCTGTTCTCATGTGTCTACCAGGAAAAGCAAGTCTAAATTATACAGAAAACCTAAATGGTGTTTTGTCTTCTACTAAGTTAATATTCTATCCCATAAGCTTTCAAGTGCAAAACCATCATTACTTAAGGAGTTGTGAGAGATCTTTTGAAGTGAGCTCCTCATTACTGCCCTGCTGTACGATTTGGAATCTCTGGGGTAATACTAAAGATCCAATGGAGGGAGGTGTACGTCCTGTATCTACACTGTTATCCAAGATATTTTTTTTAAAGGCAGAAGCTTCCTCCTGTAAATGGTTAAATTAAGCATCAGAGATAGACAAGCCACAAGTACATCAACAGCAGCTTAGTAATATTATGGCAAAGCATAAAAATCTAAATGCTTACAACAAAAATTCACAAATTCTTCCCTACTTCCAATTCCTCCAACTTCCCTTAGTAAGTAGTTCAAAAGTAACCCCCATGGCCAGAAACAAGTATTTTATACCAGGCTCAAATCTTGGTATTCATTAACAACACAAGAGAAACATCCACAGCTAGAATATCCTATGTGCAAACAGCAAAACCAGCTGTCTGCATCAGAAAGCTGCCTGCAGAATCATCTTGTCTTACTTTGGTCACTTATATTCAAATGCCGTTTTGCACCCAGCAGTGTAAAGGAAGAGAGACAACCTCCACGGTGACCAGCCGTTAAACTATACAAGGCCTTCTAGGTTAGAATCCAGGACCTTAAACTATACTTGCATACTTACAGTGGAACTTAAAATCAAATTTAAAGTTAGTTCTGTCCAAAGCTTCTGCACACTGATTCACTCTACTTAAGCAGGCAGGCAAAAACAGCCTTATAAAGTTTCCAACAGGCTTTTAAAGCACAGTTCCACTACAGTCTCCCTGTCAGCAATAACTGAGTTTGCAAACACCAAGAGCAAAAAATCAGCATCCACAAACATCAGTTTAAGTCTCAAGTACAGAATCTCAGCGTCAAGCATACAAGTTTAACCCTGCCCCACAAAAAGTGAGGGTCTTCCCTCAAAGACCTACTTATTTCAGGAATCTGATTTCAGCACGGCCTGCATTTGATGAACAATAAGTAAATCCCTCCCCATGATGTGAGGTAGAGCTAGTTTTTTTACTAGCAAAAAAGTTGACCCGTAAGTTAAATTACAACAGTAAATTACAGCGCAGTAGTGTGCAAGTGATAACTAATCCTTTCTGAATGAGTCAGAGAAACACTGATAGGCAGACATAGATAAGCAAAGAACAGAGAATATGATATTTTTACAGATGATCATTGTCAATCACTGTCAATAATGATGCACAATGCTAGTAATTTAGAAGACTGAACAAAATTTAGGATTCAAAGATCAAGACTTAACACTACTGTAAGAAAAAAATGACAGACCTATCATTATGTAAAACTCTAAATGCTTAAACTAACTGAAATTCAGTTAAACTTGTATTTCATTATGTATAAAATGACAAGGATTATACAGAATTCAAAAACATTTTAGATTTCAACAAGCTTGAATAAGACTTGCACATGTATTTCATCAGCTGGTACAAAGACAAAAAGAATCATTACATCAAGTAACCATAATTTGTTCTCAGCAGCAATTTCCACACATTGATGTGCCCATTTATTGCCCATCTGTCAGAAACAAAAGTAAGTAAGCTGCACAAACTAAATACATGCACCAACAGAAGTAAAAATTCTTAAACATATGACATCTGGAATAATATTGAACAATATTTTAAAATGCATATTACATGAACAACAAGTATGATAATATATGCTCTATGAACTACACTGGATTGCATGGTCTTTGGGGCAAGGACTATCCTTTATATTGTACAAGTATATATAACACAATCCTGGCCATCATACACTATATATTTATAAAGTGTCTAATATTGTTGTGAAAGCAACTTTAAATAATAAATCTGCTGCCTAGCTCAAGTATCTGCAAACTAAAAATTGACAAAAGTAATGAAGAGCATGTTCTTTTCATTATAAGAAGTTACAGAGTTATCTCCTCTATCTACAGGCAGTCATAATACAACACAAGCAATAGCAAATTTTACTTGAAAACTGATGAGCATTTATCTTGATGAATCAGTTCTGCTTTGAATAGCAAAGCCATAGTCTACTAAAACCCAGACTTAAGTCTAAAGCTGCAGTTATAAACCTACTTCACCCTGTCCCACCCCCAAATCCTAACATGCAGCCCCTGAGGAATCAGAATTTAATTCTCAATGAACAAAAATTGCCAGGGATAATACTACAGGCCCTAAGGAACTGTCTATACTGCAGGGAGAACCAGGTCTGTATCG
>JAOSLQ010041023.1:0-13315 GCA_025629905.1 Lorius lory
TGGTTCCACTTTGTTGCAAGTCCTCTGTTATCAAAGGCCCAACAGAGAAGGACTGTGGCATGGCATAGTCAGAGCATCACCTTTCAGGGATAAGATTTCTCTCACTGGACCTGCTCCAATTAATGTTTTGGCATCAATGTTGATAGTTCCTATTTGATACTGAACTACACTGTTCAATTAATCATTAGGAGTCCAGTCCTACCTGTTCCTGAAGGAATGCACTAATCTTGGGACTACTGGATAAAAGGTGTTGGGGGAGGTAGGTCTTATGTGGGAGAACTGGGCATGCTTGGAGCTCACCTTGGCTTTACAAGTAAGGTGGGCAGGGTAATGCCTGGTTTTGAGCACCACAGGCACTAAACAGTTTGGAATAACCAGGAATTTATTGTATGTATACCCAATGGCACAGGTGCTATGGGGGATGTGTTGTTAAGCAGGTTTGGCAACATGCAAAGCCTGGTAACAGCAAAAGGCAGGTTTTATACTTGTCTCTGATGCTGAGCCTGGCTGACTGAAGTGGCAGTTAAGATCTTAAATCTCTGTTATTAATCTAATATTTTGGCTGAAGCAATTTTAACAGACAAGGATGCTTGACATAACCACTGCCTGAGTCATTGTGGCCTGTTGATTTGATGTCTTCTACAGTATATAATGTTGTTGGAATTGAGGTTTTCTCAGATCTGATGAAATCTGAGGAGTTTATTTTAGGACTCATTATTTTGTAAATTGAACGCAAATTTCTGAAGGCTTTAAAAAAAGCTGACTGTAGGCAATTTTTAAAATGTCAGTCCCAGCTAACTGAGGAAAAAGGGAGAGAATTGATGCATCTAAGGTTGTATAATCTAAGATCGCTAACATTGTTCAGGCCTAAGGGACTTTTAGGTCCTGCTTCTAGAAGAAAAGATTCATTTATGTCTGCTGCTCTGTGTTGTCTATCATCTTCTTTATATTAGTGTCCTGGGTAATACCATTTGCACCATACAGATTTGTTCTGTAGTTCTGACTTGGTGTTTATAGTCCTCTAGTGACATCTACAAACAGCAGACATTTATTATCTCATAAAGCTACCTCAGCTTGAAAAAAGTGAAAAATGAATCTATGGTAAAGAAATACCTTTCACAAGATAACATCCCAAAAAACTGTGCACCTTTCAGTGAAATTAAAGGAGTTTTCATACAAGAAGGTTTTCCAGCTTTAGAAAAAATCATTATTGACTGCTTAGGCTGAAGATTGATGAAACTCACAATATAAAATATATGTGAAGGGGGAAATGGTAGACTTACAGTATCCCTCTGAAAATCTGTTTTATTTTGTTTTGGTTTGGGATTTGTTTTGGTTTCTCTTTTGTTTTTTCCTGGATATATTTACACTTTTAAGTACAGATCAATTATGCTGTCTGTGGCCATGAGCCTGAACCTTCCGTGTCCTTTGCTTCCTGTGGCTTTGCTACATCTCACTGCTTTCTAAATAGTGACGTGAGCACTGTTTTGAAACTCGTAACACAGACATTGATCTCTTCGATGGCACTGAAAATCAAATCCTGCTACGTAGTGACAGACAAATGGTTGTGCTTTGACTCTTGTGATGGAAAGGTTTGTTCTTTATTCTCCATTTACTGCTGTTGTACATTGATGTGTAAGGATGCAGACTAAATACTTATGCACAAAACACTGCTGAAAGCTCCAGTTGGCATTTCTGTACCTTTTCACAGTCTGATGGGAAAGCAGGAGGTATATGCAGCAAACAGTACAGGGAGTTTGCCTCTTTGAATTGCAAACATCTGGTTTCTAGGCAAGAGAAGAAAAATAGTCAGAATGAAATGATCATATGTAGTTTAACATCAAGGGTGAGATTCTGCACAGTTTTTCCCAATTTTTTACATTCTCCTAGGTCTGTGTTGTCTGTCAGTCTGTCAGTCAGTGTCCTATGGCATGAGGGCTTGGCCACTCAGCTGGAATTGTCTGTCCTTGCCACTTTGCTGCAGCAGTTCTCCTGGCGGTTTCAGGTCACAGGACAAACTGCTCCTGCCTCCAGACTCCTCCCATCTGAAACTTCATCTGCTTCCTACAGTTTAACTGTCTCTTGTGCTTTTGTAGGAACTGCAGGCAAAGTTACCTGTATCCTGTCAATTCCCAGAAATGGTCTAGACATGATGAGAAAACCTCACTCCCTAGAGGTGCGCTATTCAGTAGCAGTTTTACATGTTAAAGGGAGAGAAATTCAGACAGATTTCAGTCCTTGTGTCAGGTTTTCATGACAATGGGAAAAAATGACTTTGTGATAACATTTATGCCACTGATATCATAGGCACAGCTGTTCTACAGTTGGTTAGTGCTGAAATATGGATAGTAATTTTCTTAGTAAAGAAAGGCTTTATTTCTATTTTTATCCTAGGTTATCATCCTGTTGTAAGGATAATGAAATCTGTTCTAATGAATGGTATTTAAAAGAAAAAAGTATTTTCCATCCTTTTTGTCTTTTCCTTCCTTCCTTTCCCTGCAAACAAGGTAAATGCCACTAAACTGATGTCAGAAAAGCATTTTGGAAAGTGTTTGGATTGATTGTGTTTTGTTTTCCATCCAGGAATTCACATGACACAATGGAAAGTGGGATCTGAGACCTCTAAGACAAATTATTAGACTATCTATAAAGCACTACACTCATCTTTATGATGAGTATGTAAGGCCAAAATAAGTGGGACACAGTGGCTTTGAATATAAGTAGCCTTGTTATCTTTGGTGCAAATATCAGCAGAGGTTGCAATGGTCTTGTGATGGCCCTGGGAGAATCTCACAAGGCCCTGCAGTAGCCACTGTATTGTTCATTCTGTTCTCAATAGCATTCAGGTGCTTGGATGACAAGATCCTTTTAAAACTGTGCTGTCTCTCTTCATCCTTCTTTGAACCACACAGGAGAAGAGGTGTGAGCACAAGCAGTTATTCTAAGTTGAAAAGGTGCTTGCAGAAGATGGAGAAATTAATGACTGACACTGTGAAAACAGTTTGTTCTGTAGATCTACCAAGACTCTGTGGGCATTATAATCAGATACATCCAGGATCCTCTGTCAGTATCTCCAATGTTTCTTCCTAAAAGACCAGCACTAGTCCAAGCTACTGGATTGGATAAAGGTAACTGTGTAAGGTTTCTTTGGTCTGTTCAGTACAGAAGTTGATCAGTTGTCTCTCTAATCTGCAGTCTGGAAAACCTGTCACAATTAAGCATTTCTTTTGCAAGATGCATGATGTTTTACCCATATGATTTCCACAAGCTATCTGTAGTCTGTGCTTGTAGCTTCTGAAAACAAAATAGGGATGGACTTTGATGATAATTCAAAGTAGATACAGGATTGTTTTGATTATTTAGAGATCAAGGCTGCTGATGTAGAAGGGGAGAACTGCCCTTGTGTAGTACTCGAAACAGTGTTTAATGTTGTCATTTGTTTGAATAATGTGAGGCTGTCGTCTCTCTCCCTCCAGAAACTTGCTTTTCTGTTTCACCTTACTGAGATAGTAATAAGAAAAAAGTAAAATCATCACAGATTAAATGAATGGAGCCAATTTTATAAACTGACCCTTATTGCCATCTAGGTGCAAGTCCCAGGCAAGTCAGAGGACATGCTTAGAATTCAGCAGTTCTCCCCAAGATTATTCTAAGAAACACATATCTCCCACTACTGAAGCCTGTTCTGGTCTGATAAGGTTTGTCTACATGCGGAAGTCTGCATGCTGTTAAACTAAAATAACAGTGTACAGCGTGGTGTCTCCTTCACACTAACTCTCTGCATGACCAGTCACAGCGTCTTATGTCCTGAGGCTGCTTTTGAACTGAAATAAGCTGTTTTCTAATTAAAAGTCTAATATACAGTTCCTTGTGATGTGATTGCAAAGCAGTCAGTATGGTGCTGATTCACGTCTTATTGTGTCTGGACATTCATTTTGACAAGCCATTTCAATTTTGAGGTCTTGGTAAATTATTTCTGTAAGTGCAACAGACAATATCAGTGCATTTTACTGTGATACAGAGCACTCAGATGCTACATACTAGAGCAGAACTCTGTGCTCATTGAGGTGAACACAATATATTCAGTGATTTTAGTGAAAGATTCAACTTTATGCTGGTGTTTGTGTGTTTACTTCCATCAAAGTAACACCTAAAAATACAACACAGAATTTGGCCTCATTGTGCTGTTACTGGTAAGTTAACATCTAAGGAGTGCTTAGAGAAGAGCCATAAAAATGCGAAGGGAGGCTTTGAGTCAGGTTTGATTCATGAGGAGAAACTAAAGGATTTGAGTCTGCATAACTTGTTTGAGGTTGACAAAGAAGAAGACATAACTGTAAATACTTCAAAAGTTTAATTCCAAAAACAGCAGAGGATTTGCTTGATGTTAATGACATACTGAAGGTTAGGACAGCAGCTCAAGAGACTTGGGGTTAATTCCATGACATACGTCCTTAGGCAAGTAATTTCTGCTTAGATCCTAGCAAATTCCTAAAGGCACCCAACTACCACTTCTTTGTCTGCATCATTGTGTGATAGCCAGGTGAGACTGAAAGCCACCTATTTTTGTCAATTAACTTGCTAAATACCTTTGCAGGTCTAGATCTTGGCCTCTACCTGCCTCAGCTTTGTATGACGTAAATTGGTAAAAACTGCCTTTTGTCATAAAAAGAGTGAGAATTATAGGTTCAGAAAGTACTGGTGTTGTAAGAATGGGATCCATGCAAATATACTGAGTAGAAAAACTAATTAAGATGGGATTTATTTCACTTGTGTGTAGTGTAAGGTGGTCACATAATCTTCCTGTTTTCAGCACAGACATGAGGCAACAGTATCCGAGACAGGGGATGAATTCACCCCAGTGGTGTTTGTCTCCACCCTCTCTGAAGGAAGCCAAGACAATGCCTGAACTTTAGATGGTTGAAATTAGGCAAGATGAATATTATCTTAAGAATAAAAGGATCAAATAAAATCAACTCAGCTTGATTTTAAGGGAAAAAATTTCTGTAATGAGTGTGTTTGCAGAGATGTTGTTTCAATGGGATGACAGAAACCACCTCAAAGAACTTGTGTTTTTCTCCTGTTATTTTTCATAAAACTTTCAGGACGTCTTTTATTAAAAACTAACTAGATGATAGAGTTCCCACTTCTGTTTCTTTGAAGCAGTCCTTATGCAGACTAGCAACATCCCCAAAGTGCTATGGTGCACATAGTATTACTGAATGTTGTATCCAGTATCTACATTTGACAAATCTAGGTCTTAATAACTAAATGGGAGCTGTGCTCTTTTGGAAATCAATTCCTAATGTCTCTTTCTTTTATACAACAGCCTCATGTAAGTTGGAATTACTGTGTTACCTTCAGGTGGTAGCTACCTCCTTAATGTGGCTGATTCTCAGAGAAAGTACAATTATGGGCACTGAGTTTAAAGAAAAAAAACATGTAGGAAAATTAATATTATTCAGACGGGAGCTACAAAAATTATGTGACCTTCTATTAGAGTTGCTGAAGGTCAGTATGCAAAGCAGCTGTAGAATGCTGAGGATCTGGGGAAAGGTTGACAGATGAAGATAGAGACTCCCTTTTTTAGAAGGACGCACATGGAAAGGATGTGGGATCATTGGTACAAGTTATTCTCAGTAAGATTCAGGTTGGACACAAGAAAACTTCACAATGAGAGCAATCCGTCTTTGGAATAATCTCCCAGGAAAGTAGTAGATTCCCAAACGTTGGACACTTAAGATTTGTCTGGACAGGGTGCTAAGACATCTAGTCTAGGTCAAACTTTGCCAAGAAGGGTGGGACCAGATGATCCTTGAGGTCCTTTCCAACCTGGTGTTCTATGATTTTATGAACAAAGACTCATGGGGAAGATCAAGATGATCTAACTATCTGAGGTCCCTACTAACCCTTGCAATTGCACAAGTTCACAGTTCAAAGAAGGATGAGCTTAATTAGTTTATCCTGCTGTAAATGTGACTTGGTGATAGCACCCTCCCTTGTGTTATTATATTTGTTACCCTGCAGGACAGCAAAATCTCTTTGTGACTAGTTTACTGTCTTTGGTTTGCACTCTTCAAAGAAAAGGCCTGCTTTCAGGCTTTGTCCCTCTTGGTTTGATAGCTCCCACCTCCAGCCTCTCCAGAGCTCATCTTTATGCAGGTGGACTCTTACTTCCCTCACAACTGCTTGTCATTTGCCTGCTTCTCTGGCTTTTCAGGGAAAAGGAGAGTCCCTTTTTGATGAAGACAGAGGGATGAGTGAGCAATCAATCACTTCAGGGACAAGGACCTGTTGTCGGAGAGCCTGTAGCTGGATACTGGACTAGACTTATGCTTGGGAATGTCTAAAATGTACTGAATTCAGAAGAGCAAAATATATTTGTGGGAGTCTGACTCAGATCAGGACATGAAATAACTCTCTAATTGAAGAGGTATACTTGAGCCAGAAGGCTGTGAGCTTAAAAGCCCATTTTCAAATTGAGTGAGACTTAATGTGTTAGATGAGAGATGCATCTATTACTGGTTCCCTGGAGAGCCTGGACTTGAACTAGGCACTATGCTCCTGAACACTATAAGGCTTCTTGGATGTTCCTCTTGCAGAAATGGAAGCATATATGTCCTGCACTGTCAATGTGTAAGGGTATAAAGGCAGAGATTATGTGAACTGCACTCAGACCAGCTTCTTGCTGAGCTCCCTTGGCACCCCAAAGTCCTAATTGTTCCCCTGAGTGACTCCAGACCTGTGAATTCACATCATCTGCTTTATGCTCTAATTCAGGGGCTCTGAATCATCCTCTGGAAGTACTTACCTCTTTCCTCTGGTTTGTACTCTCCAAATCTCACTGAGGTGCCTCATGTAGGCAGTGAAATAGGCTTCCAAGTGCCCAGTGTATCAGACACGCAGAAGATGACTCTGTGTATGAGTGCTGGTCCACAGATCTCTGGCCTTTCTCAGGGCCAGAAGATTCTGTCAAATAGGAACATTGCCTACATGCAGCAAAGTAGTTGTGCTCAGCCTGTTGCTGTTATTAACAACTATTTCACTTTCTGCTCCCACTGACCATTTTATCCAGCTGGTGTCATTCATTATGTACTTAGACTATAATCTGCAAGGAGGTGAGGCTCTTGTGTCTTCCTCTGTAGATGTACAGCACTATGGGGTTCTGCTCCTGACTGGGGCCTCTATGCACTATTGCAGTATAAATAATACAAAAAAATAGATCATCAGTGTAACATCCATCAAGAAAACCATACAGAGACTTATTAAACTGTGTTTTAGTATTGAATTGCTCTACCGTCTAATACAGGATTCATGCAATAGCTTGCTGTAGCTTTCTGAATTAGAAGACAGATCACACAAAGTATTATATCTACAGGCAATGTGCAGGGAGCTTGGAGGAAATCTATAATTACTGAAATTGGGAAGTGTGCCAAAGATGATTTACAAGTATGGGGAAGAATGCATCTTTTGTGGTGCTTAGGACTTTATCAGGTTTATTTTGGAGGCTTTCCAAGATTAACAGCAAAAAACAGCCAAAAATTTTGAAGTGGAGCAATCAGACCAAATTCAGCTGCAGCAATACCTCCAGTAACCCAAGGGTTTGCAGCAGCTTCCTCTGTCTTGACACAGCACTGATTGTTCCTGTTGCACCAGGTAGGATCACATTAAGCAAAACAATTTGGCTGAGTGATACAGACAGCTTTTGAAGTGTGCAAGAGATATGCACAACAGAAGTGGGTATTATTAATATTATCACCTGTATTACAGCCGTTGATTTAAAGTTCACCTGCACTCAGAGCCTCACTGGATTACATGCTGTGTACAAAAAGCATGAGTTAAAACTTCTCTGAAAAAAGTTAACGAGTATGTCAGAGAACAAAGAGGTACCTCAGAAATGAGGTATTACTATTCTCATTTGTCTTGGAGCCCTGAGGGTATACTGATTTGCTCTTCTATAGCTGTAAATAGTAGTTTCTTGCAATAGATCTGATGGGATTTTGGAAGGTGAAAATAGACAAGTCCATAGCTGCTGAGAATTTGTTTCTCGTGACAGCAAAACATTGGACCTGTAGCACCAATTTTCAGATATTTTTTGATAGAAATTGATTGTAGTTATGGTTTTCAGGCCCCTGATCTACTCCCATTTTAAAGATCTTTTTGTGCAAGTGTTTTTTATTTGCCCCATGACTCTACCTGTTTGAGCTCCATGCCCATTTGATAACCCTGATTGAGGGCTCAAAAGGGCAGGCTTTAAGGATCTCAACTAAGATAGTCATGTAGTTTCTCTGTCTAATCAGCAGGAAGGGAGACACCTCAGCTTCCCATCCAAGAAGTCTGAAGTGGCTGGGAGTAATCAGTCACTGAAGTGCCTGTTTCTTTCTAATGATTGTAAATGGAAACTAGATAAACTGACACCTAGTTTTCAGATGACTAAATTTAGGATCTGTAGTGTTTTTTTTAATTAATTTTTAATTGCCTTTGAAGACTTTGGGATATCAATGACAGCAAGAGCTTGGAAAGCAGCGGCTCTGACAACAAACCCTAGTCCAAAATATTTAGTTTACTTAGGTTGCAGTGCTTTGAGGCAGTGAGCTGAGGTGACTCTCTTCATTGTCAACATGGGAGCCTTTTTCAGGGCCAGAAGATTCAGTCAAATAATCTGTGTGCTAAGTTATTGTTTTTCTTTGTTTGCTTTGTTTTCCTTTCCCCTTCACCTTCAGATAAACATGCTGTTGCAAACTCAGAGCAAAGATACTATCTCCAGTCTCTGCTGCTGAACTGCGACAGGCTTCTATGCTGGTGGACCTGTATAGGCTTCCACACCCATGGCTGGTGGAGGCAATTTCCCTGATGCTCATTGATGGTGTTGCAGGATTGTATGGTATTCAGGAAAACCATCCAGGATTTGATTTAGGATCATCACTGCCATGGCTGTTGAGCATCTGGGTGACTGCTTTGTGGAAGGGAATATAACATCTTCCTGTGTGCTTTTATATCACATCACAAATTATGTTAATAAATAAAACAAAGAGAACGTGATTGGAGGGACCAACGCATTTCCCTTAACTTCAAAGAATTGGATTTGGCCTATTAAATCTGTGTCTACAGGCACAGTATACAAGACAAACCTTATTCATCTGCTTTCTGTAGCACCTGTTTTTTTAATGTTTATGGTTTGTAGCTGGAGCCAGAGCCATGGTGGCAATTTTGCTGCTGTCCTTGTACCCAGGTTGGAAGAGAAACTGTTCTGTGGTATTTTCTGATTTATTTCTGTGAGCCTTTTTTGGACATGTAGAACCCCTGGATGTGTAAGTGCTGAGACTCCTGATTCTTTCTGTATCAAACTGGTGGCTCCTGATTTCAGAGTTTCTTCATGCAAAACAAAGTACTTCAGTTCTGCAGAAGACTTTATAAGCATGTAGGGAGATTTCCACAGATTCAAATAAACCCATGAAAAGAAAAAGGTTTCTTTCATTGCTCTCACAACGAGTTAGGCAAATAACTTGAGCAGCGGCAAGAGAAGAGGTGAGTATTTGCACAATCTCCATTCATATCATTCACACTCACATGTTGGGAAAAGAATTCACAGCCCAAGAGTGGGCTCAAAATTAAAAGAGAAGCACCCCCAAGGCTTCTGGAATAGGAAAAGAAAAAAAAAAGCTACAGAAGCTCAAGTCTCATGAATTATTAAAATAAAACAAACAGCTGGACGGCAGAAGAGCTGTTCTTTGCCATAAAGCATTTCCTGACACTCTTTCTTCCAAGACTCATGGATTATTTATTTGTTTTAATTTTTCTTTCTCATGAATTGATTTGATTAAAAAAACCCCAAACACCAGCATTTCATCTGCTGAATATGCTGAGAAGATGCTTGCAGTAATTCTGCTAGTTTCTTTAGTGTGATCAGTTATTAATCCCTTCTTCTGAGCATGTGGTGAAAGAGAGCAAGGGATTCACCACACAACCTTCTCTGTCTGTAACCCCTACCATATTAAAAGCTTATTATTTCCACTCTCATTTCATCGTGAGCCTTCTGTCCTCAGTCCTGCAGATCCATTTACAGCAGCACTGAACTTAAGATTTTTAAAGTAAATCAGCTAATGCTGACTGCCCTTGATAGCGACTCTATGAGCAGGTCCTTTGGCTGAGAAGAGGTGGTGACATGTGGCACAAGGGCCATGACAAGTACCAGAGGTTACTAGTGCTTCCCTGTCATAGTACTGCCTGCATGGCTTTTATCGCCTCTGTTTTGAGGTCTGTATCTCATGGAAGGTGAACTAAGAACATCCATGGAGAAGCTGGTGAACTGCTCTAAAAGCAGGATCTTGTAGGAGAACGCTTGTGTGCAATGTACTGGATGTTTGTTTGCTGGTTTTTTTTCCAACTTTCTCAAAGCTTTTTTCTGAAAGCAGTTTCAGTGATCATAAAAAATAGTTGATGTTTTAGCTTAGCACTGCCTTTTTCAGAACCAGAGTTAAGTTTCACAAGTTTCACCTGTAATTTATCTGCCCAGACCCTCACAAAACCTAGATGTCCTATCACTTTTTAATTTCTACCCGAGGGTCATGTTAGTCCAGTTCAGACATCTGTGTTCACACTGTTGGAATATTTTCCATGGCTTTGCCACGTCTCGTATTTTCCACAGAAATTACACAATGAAAGGCAGCGCTTTTCAAGAGCCAAAACTTGATGGGATGCTTTGCTGGCTCTGTCACTGATTTCCTATCTTGCTCAGCTGATGGCGTTAGTGGCACATTTCCGCTGTGGGTTCAGGGACACTCAAGCAGACCACAGGAGGGGCAGATAGGTTGCATCTGTATTTGCATTTTAAACAATTTTAAAAGGCAGTATTGGTCTGCAGTGTTTGTTTGTGTGCTCACTGGGCTGGGTTTTGCTCATCAACTAGCACATTTCCAAACTGCCCTATCATAATCTGTGGAGGGGTTCCAGCAGGCAACATGAATGGAGACAACTCAGTTTTGACGGGAATGAGGATTTAGCTGTGTGGACAGAAGCTGTGCCAGGCTGCTTTGTCTCAAGATCTGCAAATAGTGTCTGGCACATATTATTTATTGATACAAATTTAGGCTTGGGGTCTGGAAGCTCAAGTCAGAGCTGTACTGGGGGTGACTGGACCATATCCCTGTAGTTACACAGGCTTTTCCTCCACCCATCTTATGTTTGTTTTGTCTTCTTAGATGTAAGCTCATCAGGGAAGGTATTGACACTTGCTCTTTATTTGTAGAGTACTCAGTACCATGTGACCCTGACCTGCATAGGTTTCAATGCATTTAAAGTCAGTTGAATCTGCTTTTACCAGTTTGCTTGAAGCTTGAAATGTTTTCCCAGACTTTACCGTTAAGGAAGGAACAAAGGGTAGCTACTTAAGAACTGTAAAACCTGCCTCACTTCAGCCCTGCCTATTTAATTTTGAGGATTATGTCAGACCTTTAAGGTTAAAAATATTTCTTTTCTTGTCTTGGCTTGAACAGCAAATAGAATGTTTGAAGGAAAAAAAAAAGAGGAGAGTCCGTATGACACAGGCCAGAGTGATGCAGCCTTGCCTGTTTTTCTTGATCTGAAATACTTTATTAGCTGGAGTGCAATATGGTCTGGCTGTCTCAGTTTCCATCCCATTTTTTGGATGGAAATTTGCACACCAAACAGGCGCAGAAGCAATCATTTGCTCATGAACAGGCAGATAGTCTCTTGTTTTCTTTGCAGAATAACATATTTTTTGTTAGACTTTTCTTAATCCCTTCCTCCTTCACGAACATACCCAAAACTGCAGAGTAAATAACTGTGGCTTTCAATGAACAAAGTTCTGAAATGATAATGAGAAGCAGTGAATAAACCCTCCATGTCTTACATGATGCAGACTTGAACTCTGCTGAAAGGGCCGTCTGCAGCAAGGTCAGGAGTGTGATGAAGTAGAAGTTTGGAAGGGGAATCTGCTGGAGAGATAGTATAACCCACTGAGTGATAAGTGCTGACAGACTGGCACCCTGATGTTTGAAGTGCTTTCCCCTGCGGCAGAAATATGTCTCTGATCCTGTTGTGTTATGGCCAGACTCAGCCTGTTTTGAAAGACTATACTTTCTTCACATGGAGACTTGGGAAGATTCCGGCTGAATGCATTTAACAGAACCCTAAATTTTGGGCCATGGTTAAAGATAAATTTTAAAGATCTGATATAGCCTTCCCAAAAGGTATTTCCAACAATAATCATAAACATATGTCAGTACATTTACATTATTATTATTATATGTTTACATTAATGTTTTTCTAATATGTCACCATTAAGTTACGGTGTTTAGTGCACTAGATCACAGAGAATAAAAGCATTAAATTATGATTTCAAAAGAATGATAAAACAATAACACTGGGGAATTTAAATCATCTACTAGTGCTTAACAAATTTGGAGCATTATTCAATTTGTCCAGGCAGGCTTTTGTGCGGTTCCCGTTCTTCTCTGGTTCTTTCCTGTGGGTTTAGGTTGTGAGTGCTCCCAGTATGGCCACACAGGAAGAAAACCTGAAATATGTGAGTGAGACGCAGACTGGGAGGCAAAGGATTAAGTAAAATGTCCTGGGACCTTCCAGGAGAAAGCTGCTATGCTCTTTACCCAAACCCTAGAGGTAGAAGTAGCATCAGAAGCTAGTCAGGGATGGTTTGACTAATACAGGGTCTTAAGAAACAGTAGTGATATGTTTTCAGTTCCTTTGATCAGTTTATTTCAGTTACATTTGCAAATTTGTATATGTAAAAATAAAAGAATTACTAAATTTGTAAGTAAACAAGCTTGGGAGAGAGAGAGAAAGAGATTTTTATTTTATTACCTTTATTTTCTAATCTAGGACAAGGAAAAGTTCCTCATCCCATTTCCTTTATCTCTGGAATGGCAATATTCACTTATATTTTCAGAAGATTTCTACTACCTGACATGGCGATTCTATCATCTAGTCGGGTTCTTCAACAACGACTGGTCAGAACACTTCACTGTTTTGGAAGACAGGAGGAGGCAGGGATATAACCCTTAATAGTATACAGGACTAATCAGGCCTCCCATTAATTACTTTGATACAGAGGGTATATTTGCATAGACAATAGAAAAAAATGCTGTTTTCATTTTGATTATTAACAATAAAGCACTAACAGACATGTTGATATGTTAGTTTCCAGTGATTTGCAGCCATGCTCCCCTCCATTGGAAACAGTGAGACATAACTTACAAGAGCTGCCTATATCAGCATCCCAAAGGATAACTGTCTGCACTTTCATTACTTCCACTCTAATGTATATACACTAGGC
>JAOSLQ010041023.1:31064-51528 GCA_025629905.1 Lorius lory
TTACCCTGCTCTTGCAGGGGGGTTGGACTAGATGATCTTTTGAGGTCCCTTCCAACCCTTGGGATTCTGTGATTCTTGGGATTCTGTAATAGACATTGTGTTTGAGAAACAGGCTATAGAATGTAAAACTACAGGTCTTTTTTTTTTTTTTCTTAAGGAGATACAGTGTACAAAGAATTAGAGTTAGAGGCATTTGTTTTATCATCAGTCTTGGATTTATGCATTGTATGTCCAAAAGATTCAATGCCACAGATAAAACTTCTCAGAATCACTGTTTCTAGTGATATATAATGTCTGTGTGCATGACTGTCTATCTGCCACATTCTGAAAGGAGTGCTTCTACGTCTAAGGGAAATCTTTGCATGTAATCCTGACCCCACTGACTCTGACCTGAAAAATATCCTGCTATCTTTTGATGATAAAGTGCTCGTTTCCTATGCGTATAATTTTAGGTGCCTGATAGTAAATTTCATGGTCAGATAAGCTCTTCATAGCAATGTGACAGACTCCTCTAGAAAGGTTATCCATTCTTACCAGGATTCACCTCCAAACAGACTATATGTCTTTTAGAAATTCTTCCATCAGTAGATTTCAGAAAGATGAAGAAAACTATAAAAAATAAACCAAATAAGTGAGTTCATTCTTCTCTCATGTTTCACTTCCATAGTCACTATTTTTGCTTCTGCTTGAGTTTAGCTTGAACTAAAAATCCAATGTAATCCTCAAATATATTTTCTATCCATTGGAGAGCTTTATTATCAGATGATTGTCTGCAATAAAAACAAGGGTTATTTTCTGACTCTTTATTCCTTCAGTTGTATCCCCCTTGACTCTCAGTCCCTTCATTTTTCTTTTTTCTATTTGGCTCTTCTCAAGTGGGAATTAGAACAGAGATTTTTCTTGCCTACAAATTACTGGTGTTGAATGGATAGTGTATTAATCCTGTGAGGAGCTCAGTGAAGGTAAAGCCTGTGAAGCTTTGTAAAACTTATTATAAACTGGGTTATGCTTCATATGAGTTTTTACTTTTCACCTGGGTATTTAACAACAACAAAGTCTGCTTCATGACAAAACCTTATCTAAACCAGATCTACTAAACTCAAAGATTTAATCAAAACAAACTAAAAAATCACCTACTGTAGGCTTATTTTTTTTAGATTGTACTATTGTCTTTTTACTTAGTAATCTTTTTTGGGAAGTGATGTAATACTGACCACCCTTTATAAAAGAGAGAACATGGAAAAGAACAGTTGCTACACTATAAACAGCACAAAAGCTACTTAATAAATTGGAGAACAGTGATGAATAATACTGTTTACTAGTTCTTGGATGGAGTTAGCTTTAAACTGAGATTTCACGATGAGGAGAAAAGCCTCCTCTGCCGGGCAGTATATCAACAGACCGTCTATCTAAGGGGAAAAGGAGCATTGTTTCAGTGTGCTCTGGATTAATATCTTTGTTATTTAAGAAGTAATTTAAGAATTTCAAGTAAGCCTGGAGATGTAATTTTATTTTTAGTCTATTTTATTTTATGAGTTATCCATTTGACTCACATACTCTTCTACTTTATTAACACAGAATATTGAATATCCAGCACATGGTTATGGTTTTGAAATACACCGTAGACAGCCATAGACGTTTTTCTTTTGGAATATGTGTGATAATTTGGAGGTGAGACATCTAGAGGTAAATACGTTGGAAACATATATCTATATATTTGTAGTTAAAGTAATAATATGCTTAAAATTTGTATGCTCATATCATACACATATATTAAGTACATGTATGATATGAGCAAAAGGATAACGTACCTTTCAATAAAATAGAATTGTAGGTGGGGTCCTTTCTGTCTCTTTTTGCAGCTAATTAGTTTTAAATCTTTTAAAGCAGTATGTTTGTCTAACAGGCAACTTATGCTACATGGTTGATGTCTGCAAGGGACATCTTTTACTCTCTTCTCACTTCATGGAAAAATAAACCTCAAGATCTCAGACACGGGTAGATGAGAAGAAAAATTCCAGCATCGGACACAATAGTTTACATGTTGAGACTAAATGAGCTAGGTAACTTCTTCAGCCTGCTTATCAGTCCATTGTGACTATCAGAAATATTTCTATTCTATTCCAGCTTCTTTAAATCGTCATGAGCCAACTCAAAAGTTGCTCTGGATTTTCAGTAGCTGCAATTTGCGATGTTGCTATTGGAATCGCTATAACTGTGCCATACCATTTGCTTAATCGCTTTTCCTGTATGCAGGCTGTTTTCATTGTCATCTTTGTTGGAGTACAAAATTCCTAATAGCCTTAGAGAGCTAGTGCTGGAGACAGGTTTTAAATTATACTCCAATTCCATATAGTTTTTTGTTATGGAATTACATTGAGAGTTACATGAACTACTGTTAAAAAATTGTGTGTGTTTGAGGATGGGTCACAGTCCTTCCAGCTCTGGACTTCATGACGCCGGGAGAAGTTGGAAACCTACACAGCACTTGTGAATGTGAGATTTAGATAGGTTTGAACTGAAGGATCAGAAAAAACTCCCATGAGCACAGAGCTCCCTACTGTCTGTGGTTTGAGAAGGCTGAAGAGCTCTGTTTATTGCAACAAAGGGCCTGGAATAAATTATGTTTAGTAAATTGGCTCCAGGTTTCCCTGTTTCAGACAGTAGCTACGGAGCAATCTGTTTTATAGGCTTCACTAAATCTGACCAATTGCAGGGAGGTGACACCTCATTTCACGGACGTGATACCATGTATGTGCCGGTTACATCCAGCCCCTTCTCTCTGGCAAGGTGGCAGATCTACATTTTGCCTTCTGGCAGGTTTAACCTATAGTCCATTATGAATTTACAAGCCCCGCAAGGAGGTCCTAGCAGGATGGAGCCAGGCTTCTCAGCCCCACCTTCAGCATCGTGCCTTCCACCCCCATGAGGGGCAAATAAAAGCTCCTTTTTTTTCCACTGGGAATACCAGTATTTCAGCGAGGTGTATGCATAGCTTCCTTTCCCAGTCGGTCTCACAAGTGATAATTAACACAATGCAGATATTTCCTAGCTGAAGCCAAGGTGGGAAAGCAGTTTTAGCCTCATTGATTTTCTTTTCAAGCTCTTTTTCCTCATTAGTTTTGGGTCTCTTCACAATGAGGAAGTTTTAGAGTGTACTGGTGCTTAGCAGAAGTATTGAAGAACTAAAGGAAACAATAATTTTTCCTCCTCTGACAAGCTCTTCTTACTTTTGAGGGGAGGAAAGAACAGGGGAGTTAGATTTGCTTTTAGGCTTTATATTTTATTTCTGTTTATGGGTCTGATTATTTCTGAGCAGCGTGACTATGGCTGTTTTCAGCAGAGGACACTGATTGACGTTACATATGTTGCAAAGAGAAAGGATATTTCCTGAAGATTAATGGCCAGTTAGTTGGTCTGAAGTTCATTAACCTGAGCTAGTCATTAGGCTGCTGGAAGGACTTTGTGTGGAAGCTAGAATTGTGTTAGAAGATTATAATAAACTAAAAATATATGTGACAATCTGGCCAGATTGCAATGAATCTAGGACAAGATGGGGTTGGCTCAAGCTCACAGTGCAGCTGTCTCCAGTGTAAACTAACCGCCTTGTCTCAGGAATTAAAGCAAATGTTTTTTCACAGGCATTATTCAAATAAAAGACTAAAATTAAAAACTAAAAAAAAAAACAAACCCAAAAATAACAGAAGAAGAAGAAAGGTTTCCATAAACAAAAGAACCCTACATGAAAAAATGAGGTTGTGATGTATGGCCAAAGAGGCAAGTTTGGTGCTCATCCTCAATTAATTACGCAAATGACAGTGTGTTCAAGTAACTGTTTTTTTCCGTAATTGGCAAATTTAGTCCTGTTTCTTCACTGTGCTTTGCCTCGAGAAAATAAGCCCCAAATCATCTGTTGAGTTCCCTATCGGCTGAGGCCCAGACCCTTAAGCCATGACTTCTCAACATACTTGCAGTGAGTGACTCCCTCTTAATTGCTGATTTTGAATTATGGTTTGTCTCTATCATCCCACTGAAGATGAAGAGGGCTGGTGCCTCTTGTCTTAATATAGGCTGGTGCCTTTTGTCTTAACTTAGTCCTCCTCTTCTTCACTTCCTTTCTTTTCCCCTTTTTACCTCCCAAATAAATCTCATTAAGGCGATAAAATCCTGTAGCAGTCTAGTTGATATCAGGCCTTCATAGTCCAAACACAAATAGATGTATTGGCATGGAAGAAGTGAGGGCCTTCCCTCGAGATCTTATATTTTAATAAAGGGAAAGGAAAGATGAACCAAAGGCATTTCATGTTTGTTTTGTTTTCTTTCCAAGTCTTCTCATGAATATGTAGTGACACTTGTCCCAAAACCAGCTAGTGACACTAGTTCATTCGGAAGCTGAATGTGAGCATTGAGGAAGGGATTGAGAAGACAGAAGCTCAGTGTTCTGCAATAGGAATGATGCTTTGGGGGTTTTACAAATTGTTTCCTTCTCTCTCTTTCCCTGTCATGCCCTTCCTGCACACTCCCTTGTCTCTTGCTATTGACAGAAGGTCTGGAGGCTCAGAGAGCTCCAGCTTCCTCTGAGAGAGGTTTCCTCTGGCAGAGAGAAGTGAAGGGGTCTTCTTTCCAGTCCCTTCATGCCAGGAAGGATGTACAGCCTGCATCATGAGGTGCTAAATTGATTCTGGATGCCTCTGCAGCTAACAGAGGTGCTTTGGCACAGTGCTGCAGTGAGCATTAAGTGCCAGACTGCCAGAGAGGCTCCGGGGCTGTGCTCTGTGATGTGACTCTCCTAGGCTCACAAGGAGCTTTCCCCTTGATGTCCGTGGAAGTGCTGACTTATGTGGGCACTAGGATTACTCTTTTAATCAGTCTGTTTCAGTACCTTTCAGAAAAGAATTTTCATGGCAAGTCATGAGCCATTAATCTCACCATTAACCATAACATTTCCTTACTCCCTGATTTACAGCGTTACTCAAACACTGACATTTGTCATTTCACTGTCTCCCTTGACCTCTGGTATCATGCACTCGCAGGGGGGATGATCTCGCAAATATTTTCATACCCTGATCTCTATGATTTATTAACCATCAAATTCTGCCTTTAGAACTCAGGATGCCATTTGAAATAATTTTAATATGCAAAAGTGTAGTTATTGGGCAAGAGGGATCTCTTACAACTGGGTACAAACAGGACACCAGGACTGCTGTTGCTGCTTTGTATTCAACTACTGTGGTGGCTGTGTGACCTTGAGGAAGTAGGTTCACTGCAGTTTTATGACTCTGTTTTTGCATAGGGAATATAAGGACAGTGCTAATTACTTTCATTTGTAAAACACTTTAAGATTTATAGAATATGAATGACTGTTAGTAAGTGAAAAGTGTTGCAAAGCTGGCTTAGTTGCACACTATGCTAACGAAGTCCCATATCAGCCTATTGACCCCAGTGTGAACCACTCATTAAAGTTTATAGGACATTTTGGTGGTGAATTGAGGCATTTATTCTGCTGGAAATATCATCCTGAAAGAGCATTTAAATCCATCAGCTGCATTGACTTTTTTCTCTATTAAAACTAAACACAACTTCTTGCTTTATCCAATTTTCTTAGTTTATTTATGAAAGTTTACGATGGGTATGTACTCACTGTTAGCTCAGCTTGTACACCCATGATATCTGAGATAGTACAGCTTATTCTAGTCATAGCATAAACATACAATAGCTGTTGTACTGAGATAAAGACAGAGTTATAAAACATTAAGATATACAATGAAGCAGTATGAACTAAAAACTTTCATGGTCACTTTTTAATGGCAAATGTTCTTTTTATGGATAGTGCATTAATTTAATTTTTGCTTAAACTTCAGCTGTGCTAGACATTGGTGTTTGAGAGGTTTATGTGTTTTTCCAACCTGAAATTGTGTAAGTTTAGTATTAAAGATATTTGCAACATTTCAATTTATACTACAGGAAATACTTTTTTAGCAAATGTATTAAATGAGCTACTCTTTAAAGATAGGTCTGGCTTGTTTTCAGAATTATTATTTATATAACAGTGCAAAAAAATCTACAGATGTTTTCTTTTTTCTTCCAGATTAAATTTGGATTGTTTGCAAAGCGGGGAGATACTTCACCATAGCGCAAAAGAAGATACAGAAGAAGAGAGCAGAATGAGAGCTTTCCAAGTACCACATGCCTGCAGCCTGTTATCTTTAGTGATGCTGTTCCTTCCAGTCACTGGAACGTCAAAACAAAATATCCCAAGACTTAAGCTTTCCTATAAAGGTAAATTTTGGGTAATTTCTCTGATTCCACCGCTTTTGTTTTGATGTGATATTGCCAGCAATTGATTTTTATTATTAACTAGGAAAGTGAAACACTGTCCCTAGAGTTCCAAGAAACACATGATAGGGGGCTTAAAAATAGATGAATTCTTCCTAAGGACACAAATTATCTTTTTTGGATGGAAGGGTACATGTTTGTGAAATAAAACTGGGGTTGTAACACATTATTTCAGTTTGCTCCAAGAGGGTATTAGTATATTATATGTAGATGAAGCAGGAGTCATTGCCTAAACATTGGCTTCTAGTGCTACTTGAAACACTGGAAACATTCCCATGTGGCCAGTGGGTATGACATGGAGTGTGGAGGACACCCACACCTTTCTAGAACATCAGGGAAAGTTGAGAGCTGCCCAAGTGTTTCAAATGGCACTGACATTTTATTGTTGTAATTCCCTTATCACTAAGTTGGTATATGAAACTCTTGAAATGTTATTTTCTTTCTTCTTCCATCTTTGGATCACAAAAGCATGTTTTTCTGAGGAATTTCTTAACCTCCTTTGTACTTCTTGTTGAGAATGCTACTGTCTGAGGGGTTTAAATACAGATGTATTTATGTATTGGTGGACAACTCTTTATAGAAATCATCTTTCTTTTTGCTTTGAGCGTACAGCTCACTTCCACAGTGTTTACAAGGCACATAGATACATCACTGATACTGTATTGTTTAGTTAAAGGAAATAATGTCCAGTTTAGTTATGTCAGTAGCCCATCCAGCAGCTAATTCTGCTCTCAGTTTTTCAAACTTAGATCTTTCTATGCTTTGCAGAATTACACTCAGGGTGGTACGATGGAACAGGAGGCTGTAAACCCTTCATCAATGGTTATGATATGTTTATCATGAGCTTAACACATACAGGAATTTATTGAGTAAGCACAAGGATATACTATTTAGATTCGTGTGCCACTGTGTGTGCTATTCTGTTGTGTATGTATGTGCTTTAATGTGTTTGTGTGAGAGAGATTCAGAGAGAGAGAGATTCAGAGGGAGAGAGATTCAGAGGGAGAGAGATTAAGGGATCTTGACAACATTTTTATAAATTCAGGAAACAGTTGCACTCACTTAAGCCAATGAATACAGAAACCAAACAACCTGACATGAGTTATGAAAGTTAGCAGTAAAACCCTCCCATACAGCCAGGCTTTTCACAGCTAGGTCTTTTGAGATAATTCCCAATAGCAGCATATACCATATGGTAGTGGCATTTATTGTGGATTTGACACTCACAATTAGTGAATTCCTCTCAACTTCAAAAGCATATAGCCTTTGGCAAAATCCTGATGAATGCAGTTGGCAGGTAAGGAGTGGGAGAGAGAAAAATTATTGAGGTCAGCACAGGGAAAAAAGTAATCACTGAAATCTTAGTTTAAAATAGTGGCAGAGACCTGCTGGGAGCGGTTGGGAAAATGCCTGAGCTTGTTTAAAAAGACAATGAGTGGATGATTGATATGTAGGCCCTGACACAAACTTTTATTAGCAACTTTATAAACCTTTCAGTTTGGCTTGAGGGATATAGTTTCCTATCCAGACTTATCCACCTATATCCCTGTAGGGGGAAAAAATCAACAGCAGATACAAAATGGCATATAAATCTTTATTTGGAGAGCTGTGATGGAACTGAAAAGCCAAAGGAAAGAGAATATCAGACTTTATTGTACCTTCTCTTGCTTTTTTTTTTTGGGGGGAGGAAACACATGACTGTTTTTCCTTTTCCACAGACAACAAGAAAAAAGTTACTGCTTTGTTTTCACACTTTTGCATTGTAAATGGTTCAGGTATTGCTTGTCATAATGAAATCATATTTTTGTTGCTGATAACAGCAGAACAGAAGTCACGACTAATACAGTTGTCAGAATTAAGCTTACCTTCCCTCCTCCCCCACCAGGTATCCCAGCCAAAATAACTTCAGTGTTTCTGAGAATAAGGTGTAGGAGAAATGAGCTGTCTTGCCAGTTCCCATAAAATTGTTAACAGTCATATAATTGACAAGTCCTGGCATCTCCATTCTTTGGAATTAAGACTCCATGAGGAAGATAATAGGGGGCCCTTTTACTTATTCATGGAAAACTGACCAAAATTGGCCACATCAGGCAGCTCTGAACACTTGGTCACACATATGTGTTCATTTGGCTGCTGAAGATGTTGTCTTTGAAGGGAAGGTTTCATCCCTTTCCAAGTGCAATGTGTTTATAGGGTGGCGTAGCATCATCTTCCCAGAACAGCTGAGCATTTGCTCAGGCAGGATTGCTGGAAGCAAGCAGGGCTTTGCCCTGCAGTTACTTCATCTCACAGCTGCAGCCCAGCACACCTCAGCTGAGGGCTAGGAAACTGCTCCTGCAGAGAGCAGGGAGAAGAAAAGGAACGTCAAGTGACAAATACTGTCTCTCTTCTGGGTAGCAGTCTTTCCCAATATATTGACAGGTACATCTATACAGATTTTTTGTGTGTGTTTCCAGGTTTTACTTTATAGTGAGAGGCAGAGAATACCCAGACATAAAAGTTGATTGTCCTGTAGGAAAAGAAAAAAAAACAACCTTTTCCAATTTGTGACTATGCTAGATTTTCCAGTAAAAGTGCAAAATCCTAATTGCAGATTTAAGCCTATTGCTTTGCTTTACTTTGACACTTTTCATTGACATGTTAGAAGCAATCTGTGTACTCAAATAATACATTTATTTGAAGTGTGCATCCTGTTTTCTTGTTTGGGGGTCATGCCCCAGCCCAGGTTTGGACGTTGTCACCAGTGACATATCCACATTGATGTCCACAAACTTATATCATTCCTATACAGGAATGCAGCCATGCCCTAAAAACAAGCCACACTTGTTGTGACCAGTGGTGATTTGGTCAGAAGACCAGGATCCTGCATTGTGACAGATCACATAGGAAAAGGCAAGATGAAGGCAAACTTTGGTTTATACAACAGGATTTACTTAACACTGTTAAAAACAACTATGGCAGTAATTTAAATCTAATAAACATGAACATTATTTCAGCTGATTGTTTCTTCTTCACATTGAATGAATTAAGATACAGTGTCACTCCCACTAAAGTCATGGCAAGAGTTTTGCTACTGGAGTAAATTGAAGCAGGATCAAATTTCCACTCCTCGCTTTTTTCATCTTAAATACGTAAACTAAAGACATGTGATTCTTTCTCTCTGTTGAAGGATGACAGTGCTAAATCATCAGCTCCACATGGAAATTAGCCATGTTTAAAGATTGTTTAGCTTCACGCGGTGCTTTGCACACATGATTTTCTTTCCCCTAAGAACTATCCATTCTTGCAACATGGTGAAAAAGCAAACAGAGGATAACATTTTGGTGCCAGGAATTCTTCTGAAAACTTGACTGGATTAGTACATTTCCTTAATGTTCTAAAAATGATCCTTTGAACATGCTACTTTACAATGTCAAGCATCCTGTTTTCTAAATGACTTTTGCTTTAAACCTGTTTCATTTTATAACTGATGAGATGCTTAACTGTTGCATCAGAGCAGTTAGTTTGTTCTGTTTCAGTAAAGTTGGCTTGTTTCCCTGTCATGCATCATTTAATTATGCATATAAATTATAGTTACAATTGTATAGCTCCATGAGACTCATTTAAACTGTCTGTGACACTGTGGTAATCCCACTACTCCGATGAGGGTGTTGCACAACTATGAATGGTTGGAACGTGGTAAACTGATGATGTACAAAAAAGCATAGAAATTAGCTTGCATTTCAGCAGCTGTGCTTGCCCTACAGGAAGAGGAAGAAAAGTCAGTAAATACGTGCTTTTGTGGTAATATCAGCAGCTGTAATTCTGAATGTCTATGAAAATCAAGGAAAATGTGCTGAGGGAGGAAGTGCTGCTTTTCTTGAATCCCTTGTTTGTTGTTTTCTTCATTTTTGATGATTTCTGATTTCTCAGAAAAATCAATCTGAGATTCCTTTTAGAGTAACATAAAATATTTATATGAGAGTTAAGATCCAGACTTCAGACTATTGTCTAGTTATGAGATAGATTTTTGCCTGTTTTCTCTCAAAAAGGCTTTCTGGAGACAGAGAACATTGAGACTTACAATCCACCCTAGGTTAAAGATGGATGGGCATTTGCTGTCCATGTGAAGAAAGACACTTGTATATGCTATAGGCTAAGTATAAACTTGAAGGCATTTATTACATTTTAGTAACGGGAAAACCAGCAAGTTTCTTACAGACATTTTTTTCCTTTTTTAAACTAGTGAACTTGGAGGTCAGATCCAACTATATGTTGCATTTTCTGTCGTATAATTATCATATATATAATGTCCTGGAGAGCAGCCTCCCGTCAGTGACATCAACAGTTTACATAGCAGTTGAACTAAGAATAACCTTAGAGAACTGACCCGTATCAACCTCTTAACAGTGTAAACAGCCTGTAGCTCACAACAGTTGTCTTTTTTTCTTGATCACAAAAGGGCCTCAATTGGATAAAAAAAGAATTGTGTTCACAAAATACCAAACTATTCTGCTGAATGTTCACTTGATTAAATCTCAGAAGATGAGAGAAAAAAACAAAGACTTCGTTTTTTTCTTTCTTGGCAAGACTTTGGGAAGAGTGATTGGTCCCTTGTAAAAAGGAGGATGAGACAACATGAGAAAACTACTTGCCTAGAAGAAGAATGTGGGGAAGATATACGATCAGTGGCATCAGCTTCGAAGAGGGTACTTTCAAAAATATTTGTCTAATTGCACTTTACTAAAGACATTTGTAAAGCAAATCCTATTCACAGTAGTTTCAAAGATCCCAACTTTGCTCTCTTTCTATGCACTAATTTGAGGGCATGATCTTCTTGACGTCAGTGCATGTCTAGCAGTGGACATCTGTGGTTGCAGCGCAGGTCCTCGAGTCACATCCTATTTCCCTTTCCTCCCTCCCCATTTCTGCTGTTCCATTTATAGATGAGTTCCTCATAGAAGGACTGAGGGGTGCAGGGGATGTCTGTTCTGTAGTCAAAGTTAGAGATAATTCACAAAGAGATGTCAGAAAGAGACAGAGACAAAATTTCCTTTATCACGCCAGAGCTCTATCAGAGAAGTCAGAGGGACTGGCTCACTGTGGTTAAACAGAGACATTTAGACAAGGGTGGGAGTGACAAAGGTTCCCTTTTTCCCACTAATTTAAGAAAAAGGGCTTCTCCTTTGTGATCTAAATCCTGTCTGTCACCGAGAAGTGTTCTGGGTTGTGCCATAGAGTTTGATGGCTAAGAGGTTACTGAAGGCACTGAAACTTTATGTTCAACTTATCTGACAACTTTGGGACAGCTTTACAACTCCCTCTGCATCATCCATGCACCCTGGATGTCTTTGAAAAATATTTCTCACTATACGTGTAACACACTGCATCATCCATGCACCCTGGATGTCTTTGAAAAATATTTCTCACTATACGTGTAACACAGCAGCACTCTGGGACACCCAGTGGTGACCCAAAATGGATAAATAAATGTAAATATTAATAGTTAAAAAAATTCACCCCCTTCAATATTAAATAATAGATTATATGCTTAGGATTGACAGGAGGTAATAATGATGTTGCACATAGCTACCTTTTGCAAACACACATCTATGATATCTCTTGACCTATAATTTTTAGTTAGTACTGTTCTATCACAATGTTGCCTAAGTCTACAAGGCAGATGTTGGGTCCACCTGCACGTCTGTATGTGGGATTCTGAATGTGACAGAAGTTGCGAGGCCAGCTCCAACATATAATGGAATTAATGCAGCTATTCAGTGACTTCATAGGAACTTATCTCCTGTCAACATCAGAAAGTGTACCACTTTGCCATAGGAGATTATTGTGCTAGTCCAAGCTATTATAATGTGAATTGAGTTTGTTTTCCATGTTCAAAGAGGTCCTTCGCTATTGCCAGTACAAAATTATTTTGAAAACCTACCTTCACATTACCCAATTGAGTTACCTTGCTACAGTTGAATAAAAATATATCTGGAAAACTGGAAAATCTGTGAAGTTTCCTGAAAATAGTCTTTCTGTACATTTAAACCGCATTTTCTTAGAGGATGTCCATAGTATGCAGCTACCCCAAATAATGGCTTAACAGTATTTCCCTATAGTATTGTATCTCTGTACTGCACTTCTGCAGCAATGTAGAGCAGGGCTATTAATTTTTCCCATGTGAACTCAACCAGCAGTCAGGATGGTAGAAATAGCTAAAGTATTAATGTCCCTACTGTCATTGTAAAAGTTCTCGTTCCTCATTCAGAGCATGGGAAAGAAAGATTATCTGACCCATGTCAGAGAGGGAACCCCGCTGCGGGGACAGGAACAAGCAGTTACACATGGGGAGAGCAAGCAGGAACCTCTTAAAGCAGGTTTGCTGCCAGCAGCGGAAATATCTGTTCCACTGACAGGTAAATCTGCTCACAGAGGTCCTGCCCTTTTCCTCCTTTCCTGTGCAGGCAATTCTCCCAACACAGCCCCTGCAGCCCTGCCAAATGCTGCCTTTGCTAACTGTGAAGTAGTCATGCTGGTGAGCTGGTTATTGTTTCCCAGACCTGGTTTCACCTCTTTTACTGTATCTGCTGTGCCCATCTGGACCTGGCTTGGTTGAGTTGAGAAACCAGAAGAGCTTTTTGAAGCCAGTTATGAGAAACTTCCTTGCCCTCAGAGGGGCTGTGGGAAGGGTGTTCAAGGACCATCTGCACTTAAGAGATCTTACAGACTCTCTCAGACATAGTTTCACACTAGCTGAGCCAACATAACAATGTGCAGCTTCTGGAAGGAGGACATCTCCCTTCCTCCTCCCTTTTCCCCAAAATACACATATCCACTTCTTTCCTCCCTCATCTGCTCCCAGATGCATGTGTCTGCCCTTTCTCTTGCACCAGCTCCAGCTCTCATCAGACTCTTTGGCAAGAATATACACTGTTAGTAGTTAGGACTTTTTGTATCTCATTTAGCTTTACATCCTGATCATATAGCTTGTGAGGACTCTGGTCCCATACTTGAAAAGAAGAATGGCCACCATGGCTTCTTGCTATATATTCATGTGTAGATCCTCAGCTGATGAAACTGTTGCAGGTCCTGGTGGTTAAACTGAGGGCCTGCCTCCAAGTTTTGACGCAAGTGCAAGTGGGATATGTGTCTGTGGAGCATGCAGAGGGAGGGAAAGGGTGGGATGTACACCTTTTGAATATTTCCATAAAAATCTGTGTTGGTCATGGAAACTAGTTATAACTGGTGTGTAGGTTCTGATTACATTAGTGTGGAAGCTGCAAATAGTTTTCAAAAATAGCAATGATAGGCAACAAATCTGTTGTTTTTTTTCTTGAAAATAGAGGCACTAATGAAGTAACTAAGAAAGTAAATCTGTTTGGTATTGACTCTCATTTGCACTGTCAGCTTGCCTTCTTCAGAAATAGCTTATGCTCTCAGTATCTTTCTTTCCCAAGGCTGTTAGTATCAATGTGTTTTTCAGGCCTGTGCCATCTGACACTTATTACAACAGTTGTTCATGGCACTGCAGTTCAAGGTCTCTTATCTTTTAGCATGAAAGTTTTGTCTACTTTGTTATGAACGTCATGCTTATTAGGAAGCTGACTAATATGTTTGAACTTGGTGAGAAAAAAAGTTAAAGTATTATTAAGATATCTGACCATTTTAAAACTGATGTATTTCATATATAACAGCTGTAGGCTCAGTGGAGCAAGTACTAGTGTCAGATGCACAATCTGAGTAAGGGGGTCTGAGTAAAGTGAGTCAGAGTCTCAAAGGAATCTGTCAGCACCTATCCGTAGTGTCAGAGCAGCTGCCGAACTAAATCCAAGTTTCTGTAGCCAATTATACCCCAGATTTACTTGAGAAAACTCCTTACAGGTTTAAATTCCGGACTCTGAAATCCACACCAAAGTTCTCATTTGCTCCAAGTGTGAAGGAGTCCACTTATCTAACTTCCTAATGCTGGAATTTCATTGACAAAGCAAAAGCTGACCAAGATTTAAAAATGTGTCGTGTTATGTACAGCTGCTACCTGATAATGTGGGTGAAGAAATAGCACAACCTGCTGTTGTTTTATCTGGCCACAGATATATAAGCTACAAGTTGTAGCAAAAAGCTCCTCTGTCTGTCCTCAGGATGCTGTGTGCATCTCCAGAGAATATCATGTTCTCAGAAGTTTCTCTGAATCATAGAATCGTAGAATCATAGAATAGTTAGGGTTGGAAAGGACCTTAAGATCATCTAGTTCCAACCCCCCTGCCATGGGCAGGGACACTGCACACTAAACCATATCACCCAAGGCTTCATCCAACCTGGCCTTGAAGATGCAGTTAGTCGAAAAACTGCAGGTACAGGTGCTTGAAAACACTCTAGCCATTTTTGCATTATTCTGAGCAAAGTCAAGCCCAAAATAATGGGTTGGTGCTATTTTGAAGGCAAGTGCATATATGACTAATTTGTTTTGAAAGGAGGGATAGCACTGCATATAATTTTATGAACCATACTTTGATGAAGAGCTATGTTCCTTCAAGTGCTAAATATGATCACTATGTTACATTTTTAACACCTCGATGTACTTGCAAACTGCATATCTCCACCCAAGCAGGAAAGAAAGAGTCCATTGCTTTGGAGTGGAGTGTGTTTATTCATGCAAGTTAATAAAAGTCCTAGATCCCCAAGATGATTTAATGCTAGACATCTACTAGGTGCAACCCATCGACAGTGCATTTTGCTCGTGTTGCCTCTTCCTCAGAATGTAAACAAATCTCCACACTTCATTCCTCACAGCTATGCTTTTATGAGGTTCATGCCTTTCTGATCGCAGGTCATATAATTATACACTTAAAGGTAGCTGCAAGGTTTATGAGATGAGATAGTAGAGTAGTTGGAGCAGTAAAACTGATTCACAATCAGTGAGTTTAACTCAGCTTTATCAAATAAGCCAGTCAAAGAGGATTTTGCTGATATTTTCACCTGAAGCCTATCATCACTCTCTTGCTTTCTGTGTATTTGGTTGGGTGGTAGATTGGGAGAGACAAAAGGCTGGGAAATGGTTAACCAAGGCATGAATGAAATTACTTTATTTCGAGTTGCTCCAAGGCATATGAGAATTGAGATTCTAGGTAGAGAGAGTGAGAGTGGCATAGTTCATTTAAAGCTGCTGGTTTTGAGGGTCAGTAAATTAATAGGCTGTTTGAGACTATGGAGTTAGTAATGTGTGTTTTCAGAATAGTTTTAGGAACAGGTAAGTTTATAAGTCATTTCCCTCAGAACAGGGTAGAGGTTTTGCAGCTGCTTGGAACTTGGGTCACTGAAAGGTATAAGGAAAATGTCTTATGCTCTTAGAGAGCAATATGCTCCCACTGTTGGAATACTTTGAAGGAAATTTGAAGTAAGGTTGAAGTGGAAGAAAACAGATTTCAGTTAAATGATTCAGATTATTTACCCATTACACTAGCTGATGACCTGTGAGAAATGAAGGAAGAAAAGATACGTTTGGTCATGACAATTGGAAGGGATGAAGTAGGCAGGATAAATCCATTGTTTGTATGTTCAGGCTTTCATTTAAAGAGGAGCTTACTATTGAAGTCTGTCAATGTGCCAGGAATTCTTAATAAACAGGTATGTATAATGAGATTCCAACCATTATCTCTACATCACCAAAGTTCATATGCTTGCCAATCATTTTTATTGAATTACATTTTTCAGGCATATTCCTTAAATATCCACAGTATCACTTGGAAGAAAAAGTGATTTAATTTTGCCTTGGAAACAACAGTGAGTTTGCTTACTTTGGCAATTTTGCAAGAAAGATAAACTACTTAAGAAAAGGGAACCTGTGCAAATCCGCACTCTTAGGTCTTCTTCAGAAAAACAGCTGTTTCACTACATACATTTTCAGTTGTGCTGTCTAAAGTTAATTGTTTGGTTTGGCTCTGTGAAGTTTATGAAATGGGCCTTTGCATTTTTTCAGTAATAACATGAGGTCACAAAGCAGCTTTTAATCATCTCAGCAGTAACAACACTTTACAGGTTATTTGTGCAGCTGTTTTCACTATTTGCATTTATTTGCAGCTAAAACACAACTAAAATACACTTTTATAAATATAAGCAAGAATTGTTTAGTTCATACTTTACCTGGGTGCATTTTTGGAGGTAAGCAACTACCTATTTTGTTATACAGTATTACCAGTTTTGCACATTTAAGAAACATTGAGTCACACAAAGATAGGACTGTAGATTGATTATAACCCCGGCTCAGAAGTAGATTAACTAAATAATCTGCAGTACTCTCAATTCCTATCTTGCAGAAGCACATCTTTTCACATGAGCATTACTTATAAAAGAAAATCAGACCTCACAGCACGGGGCTGGTTCTTCTTTTCTTTCTCCTTTTTTTCTTCTTTATGGGTGGAGTAGCTATATGAAGATGATCTGTCCTTTCTTGATGAACAGTGTAAAAATTCTCTTCACAGTTCTGCGTCAAGAGAGCTATTGCTTAGTTACAGTTGTCTGTAATGAAGCTTTGAGGAGCATTGTGCATAGTTGAGCTACTTTAATTATTTATGATTTTTCTGTGTTGTAAAATGCTGATGTATTTGACTTTTATCGGAAAGGTATTTGCAAATAGAGATGTGGGAAATGTTACGTTTGCTGATTGCTGAGCAAGCAAATGTGAAAATGCCCTGAAATGCCTGTGGAAGACTGTTTCTGAATTTTGGAGTAATCTTTGGAAAAGTTCTCTTTTCAATGTCAACTTCCTTGAGTGTAATACCCTTCTGGAGAACAGTTACATCCTAAAAGAGGAACATAGCAGCTTAACTCCAAAATGGTGTATAAAGGTGGTTTTGGGGGCTACTGAGAAAGAGAACCAAGATTTTGAAGCAATATTGTAAAAGCATATTTTCTATGTTCTCAGTAATACACAGCCTTTTGGAAAGGCTCTGCTGTTCCATGAAGGTGGACTTGACAATCCTGGGATAACAGTTGGACTTAATCTTAAAGGTCTTTTCCAATCTAGTTGATTCTATGATTCTATGAATATGACAGTTTCCTTCAGGCCAAATAAAATTCCTTGTATAGCAATGAGAACCATGTGACATGCAGAATAAATCACACACACACAATCAATCATTGTCCATGGTGAGATGCAGCTAAACAAAATACAACTTGCTTCTTGCAGTATGTTATAGAGACTAGTAGTAGACTGGAGCTATTCTCTTTGCTTTTGTACAAATACATCTGGGATCAAGTGGATCTTTTAAACTCGGAATACTTTAGGTATCAAGTAAATTTCTGTATTTTTGCTATATAGGCATTCCTTATCGCAAAAGTTTAGTTGAGGATTAACACAATACCCATGTAAATTGTCACAGGTATTTTCCAGTACATGAAAGGACTTACTCCCATTCAGAGGAAAATAATGTGACATTTGTTTTTTTTTACTGTATCTGAAAATTACAGTATTATGTGTATACAGCCTTTAAATTCAGAGTTATTCAAATGTGTCATTAGATGTAGATGTTTCAAAACAGGTTGAGAAGTTCCCTTTCTGCCACTTTTGGCATGGCCTATCATTACAAAAATATCAGTGATTGGCCACAAAGGCAATTCTGAGTCTTGACCGAGCTGTTCCAGGTTGCTGCATGCTTACAGGCACCACATATGTGACTTGAGGCTAAGAAGTCTAAATGTGCTGTATAAATGTAAAGACATATTATCAGAACAGAATGACAGTTTCTCATTCAAAGCATTTATGCCATGGCTCTGCTGCTGGAGGTTATTTAAGTAAGAAATGATCTTGCTGTTGTGAGACAAGTCTACTGAGATAATTTTCTAAATGAATGAAAGTCGCTATTTCAGCTTCCACCACTCAGCAGTGAAATATTAACCCAGAAAGGGAGTTTGCTGAATATTCATTTAGTTGCCAGACTGGAAAATAAAGTATTTAATTTTCAGTAAACCAGCAGATATGCACTGTAAATTTAGCGCTGAACATGTATTCATGAAAAACCATCCCTGTAACTAACTTTGTTTCTGTGCATTGTGAGAATGCTCTTTCTATATTAGCCTGGCTACAGAGATGCAGTAATTCAAATCAACAGCTTTCTCTAAGCTTGAAAACCATTGGGCAAATGTGCTTTTCATAGCAATTGTGTCCAGTATTATATCTGTGGTGATATTAAATATACAGCACCGAAGGGCAATTTCAATCCATAAAATTGGACTGTTTTCCTTTTCTGGAGTAAGAACAATCATTTATTTGGCTGTAATTTAATCAATTCTCTGTTAATATTTACTTGACAATTTTTATTAGATCATGTTTCAGTTTTACCAGTGGCTGTGTTCAGGGTCTTTTTTCCAAGCTCTTTTCAATAGTTAGCAAATAACTGACCAAACCTGATTTTTCACCACTTTGCAGCTTGTGTTGACATTTGCATCAGTAAGGAATCAGTGTTCAATGCTGTCATTTCAATCTGGAACATTTTACAAGTGCTTTCCTTATGATGCAGTGAAAAAGATGACTGTACAAGGCACCAGGCAGGGCTCGTTCCCACTTGGCCACTTCAGTCATGAGACAGCTTTTTCCCTCCCTGATGTAGCTGTCCTAGGTGGCTCTTTACTGAGAAATACAAGAAGTGTTAAGCACAATATGACAAATGTCCATTTGGGATGGTCATTACAGAGATCATTCCTTCTGAATAGGAAGAAAATGAGAAGTGGAGAACAGACTCGGTCATCTCCTTTTAGGTATGTGGGGAATTATGTCTACATATTTTTGGCGACCAACACACTTGCAAAGGTCCATGGACTGCATGACTCTAAGCAGTGAAAGTGCTTTAGAACATTTGCACAAGCGTATCATTTGTCCTTACTTGGATCAGATTCCTGTGGCTGGAGATGAGAAGGAATGTTCCCTCATATTCTCTGTCTTACTCAAGTCCCATGGGTGAGCACTGTGATATGACTGGAAGCTTGTCATCAGAAGAGATTTAAAAGAAGCAGGGTGATATGGATTGTTGAAATACAGTAGCCCGTGAAATTCATGATAATCTCTCCTGTTTATTGGTGTTAATGACATGAATGATTGATTATTAGATATTGTGATCCTGTATTCCTTGTCTTACCTCCATCCTATGTACTAACCGGAACACAGAACTGTTAAATAGGGATTTAATATAGAGTGCAGAATTTATAAAGCATTTATTATATACAGTAAATCAGATAATCTAGTAATGCAGCCAGCTCTTATGTCATGGGTGGAGAAGAGAAAGACGTTTGCTCAGAAATTATGTGCTCCAGCAATGCTCAGCTGTACTTTAGAAATCAGCTGAAAAGAATTTGAGTAATCCCTGGGAGCTAAAACCTGTGATCAGCAGCAGAGAACCTTTTCCTAGTAAACAGCTCTGTCATAACCATTAACAAGGATTTCCAGTCACACAAAAAAACAAGGGAGGAGGTTTCTACAGAGAATGATATCTAATGAAGAAACATCTACATCACACACAAGAAATGAATAGAGTTTCACTAGAAGTGGCTGTCCTGTAAGAGAGAACACAGTAAAGACGAGGGTCAGGAGGAGTAGATCTTTATTTCTTTTTGGGTGATAGCAAACTAATGGAGTGAGCAAAGCTTCAGATGTTCTGTGTTCTGAGGGTATTTTTTTTTCCTTTTAAAATTTGTATTTATTTATTACACTGGCTTGGCTGTTCTTCAGCCAGGCTATTCATCAGCCAGCTCTAGTGTAAAAACTAGTTTGGATGGGACTTTGGTTAGCATGATACTATAATAACCTTAAGTTGTTCTGAAGTGATCTTGCTGTTAATTAATAAGCAGGTCTTTTAAAGTGTTACTACTTTAGGAAAAATCCCCTGATGTTACCTTCAGAAAAGATATGTGAGAAAGGGCAGTGCTGGTATAAGGTAATGTAGTTCTTAATGTCGGATTTGATTTTTTCAATGCGGAGTAAGATTTAATTTCAAAGTACTGCCAAATAAATCTCACCTAGGGGAATAGGAGCTGCAATACAAGACAATCTGTTTTCAGACTGTACTGTAACAACATTCAGCAGCGAGCCAGACAAAACCACACAAGCTTAAGTAGAACTGACTGAGCCAAAAAATAGTTGTCATGATTATATGTC